>PVJH01048638.1:0-10696 GCA_004026705.1 Nesogale talazaci
CAGAAGAGGGTTCCTGGGTCCCCGCCTTTGGGCAGAACTTAGGGTCCCAGATGCTTCAAGGGAAGGAGGCTGGGCAGCTGGGGCCAGAGGCCATTCATTCTACTGGCTGCCTCGTTTCTTTGATGGCCCTGGACTGATGGGCTTCCAGGAGGCCTTGTGGAAGTCCTTGACCCCAATCCTGCCCAAGTCTGGGGGCAGGCACTGAGTTACAGAGCCTTGTGGTTTATCTGGACACATTCTGGATCTTTCCAGAAAGATTATCCCAGTCTCCCGCTTGCCTGAGAAGTCCTGCTTAAGTTCCCTCTACCCTTGGAAAAATTGCTCTGGGGCTTAAAGGGGCTCCTGGGCGGGTCTCAGTCAGGCCTGGGTGGTGTGGTCACACCAGGGTCCTGAGCTCAAGCTTGGTTTCGATGGTCTGCGTGCTACCCTGGCAGGACTGAGGCTTGGGACCTCTGCCTTAGCCAGGCCTACCCCCATAGCAGTGTGGGGAAATTGAGGGGCTCCCTGTGGGATGGGGCTCGCAGCGTGCTGAGTAAGTGACAGGGTACCCTGGACTGATAAGACTTACTGCACAGGGCCACATGCAGGCCAGTGCTGGGGGCATTCCTGGTGGTGGCGGCAGGCTTGCTGGGGGCTGCACAACCTCTGCTTTGTCTTCTGCTCGGTACCTGAGGCTGAAACCATTCATGGGTCCTGGGCTTCCCTGGACTGCAGGGCAGCCGACCGCTGGGCCCTCTACGTCTTCCACTTTCTGTTTTCTTTCTGCTATGTTCAGATGAACTCCCTCTTGGTTGGTGATCCGGGAAGGAATTCGGGCTTTTTCACTTGTGGTTTCTGCAAGGGTGTTACACGGATGCTTTGCCCTGGTGGTCTCTTCGCTGCTTACGATACATGTTCAAATCAAACGCAGACCTTGCTGGGAGCCTGGGGAGCTGCGGTGGTGGTGGCAGGGGTGGGGGGCCAGGCAGAGGCCAGGTGGCCCCGGGCCCCAGTGCATGTGTGTGTCACCAGCCAGCAGAGATGCCCAGAGCCAGACCTTGCTGTTCTGAGAAGCACTCACTGTGCAGCACTGGGATTGGGGGGCGGTGGGGGTCAGTGTGTGGGTCACTGGGACGATGCTGTGATCTTGGGGCTTGGGTCACAGAGGACTGTGGGCTGGTGAGGGCTCTGGCTCCAGCCGTGACCAGTTGTCCAGCCAATGCAAGTTTGGCTTCTGGACCAGTGACTGCCCAATGGGGCCAGCAGTGGTAGCTCTAATGGCTCCATTCTTTAAAAATAAGAGGGTGACACCCCCCCCTTCTCAGGTCCCAATCCCCAGTGGGGGCTGCACTAGAGCCTCCCAGAGCCCCTGCATGAGGGGCCCTTCCCGGGAGCTGGGGGCCCACACAGGGCCTATGTGTCCACTCCTGCATTAGGTCCTTCCTGGGCGGGGGTCCCAGCCCCAAGACAGCCAGCTCCTTGGCAGCTGTGGAAGTAGGGCTCCCCTCCCCGAGTGAGCCCGGGCCCCACCCCGCCCCACCCCGTCCAGTCCAGGGTCTGACTGACCAGTCTTTTCTATTGTTTTCTCTCCAGGGCCGTGCAGGCCTGCCCAGCTGCCAGCGATGGCCTCCATCGCTGCGTCCTCCTCCTACCCTCACACATCTGTGATCACACCGCCGCTGCGCGCGCTGGGCGCCCTCCCGCCCTGCCTGGCCCTGCCGTGCTGCGGTGGGCGCCCGCTCTCGGGGGACGGCACTCAGGGTGAGGGTCAGACGGAGGCTCCGGCCCCCTTTGGATGCCAGTGTCAGTTGTCAGGTAACAGACGCCGCCGCGGTGGGGGGTGGGCTCCCGGGATGGCGGGGGGCTGGTGCCCGGCTGCCACTCTGCCACGGGCTCCTCCCAGCCGGCCTGGGTCAAGGCGGGGACCCCCGGAGGCCATGCAAGCCCTGGTCAGAAAGGTGTTTTTTGGGGGGCCTCGGGGAGCATGGTCAAGGCCCTTTGCAGAGCTGTAAATCAGCCCTCCCTCCCACCATGCTGTGAGCCTCACTGCCGGCATGACTTCCCCAGCCTCCCAGTGCCATCTCTGGGCTGTTTAGCTAATGCTTAATTGGATAACACTTAACATCTGAGGTTGTCTTCTGGGGGGGGGGGGTGACCTCCTCCCCGGCCTCCTGGACTAGAAGATTCCTGGGCTGCCTGTGTGTGCACAGCTCTGGAGTTGGCCACGTGGCTGGGTCTCTGGGGAGTGTGTGGCCTATGAATGTGGATGGGGGGCGGGGGGGGGGCAGACAGGGCGGGATGCTCCAAAATCAAAAGTCGCCTTAGAGCGCCTGTCTCAGGAAGGGGTGAAATGTGAGGAGCGTGGGGCGGGGGCGTGGACACTGGTTCCAGCTGCCTCCTGGAGGGCAGTCTGGCTCTGGGTAGGCCCCTGCCCGCCCATTCGAGGGATGGGTAGACACACTCTGGCGCTCTCACTGGTGGTTTGCCTGGCCCCTCCTGCCTCCAAACCCAAACCAAGACAATTGCTGGGATTGAGGGGGGAGCCGGGGATGCTGCCGCAGAGGGCTGTGTCTGACCCCCCGCAGGGCTGCCTCCCCAGGGTGCCGACACCCACCCATGAGGTCAGTGACGCTAGCAAGGCGGGAGAGGCCGGGCCCCACAGGCGGGGTGATGTCACTGGCTCTGGGCAGCTCCCCCAGACACTAGCCAGGAAACGGACACTGGTCAGATTCCTCCTGTTCCTCAATTTGGTTTCTTCCTCTAGGGGAGCTGTCTCCAGGGACTGTTCCTTTAGCAGCCCCTGCTCCAGGGCTGAGGATCCCCAAGGCCAGCGATGTGATGTCTGGAAGCCAGGGAGGGCAGGGGACGGATTCTGCTTCCTGAGGGGGCTTCTGCCTTGAGACACCCACACATGGACTGAGCTTGCCATGCAAACTGACCTTAGAATGAGCCCCCTGGCCCTGGGCCTAAGTCCCTTCCAGGTCCCCCATGAGGCTGGAGAAGCCCCTGGGTGGGTGTCTGGAATGCAGGCCATTCAGGGTGGGGGTAGGGGGCTTCCTGTAATTAGTCCTGCAGCACGGCAGCCCCTGGGGGTGAGATCAGAGATCAGCCTGCGCATGTGATGGCCTTAGTCAAGTTGTGCAGAGCAGAAACCTGATCTCCTTGGCAGAGGCCGCTTGCCTCTGCTTAACCTGGTGCTGGCATGAGCTCTGGAAGCAGCCTCCAAGTGGGGGGCTGCTTGGCTTCACGGGTGCTGAGTTCTGGGCCAAGGTGGCAGGACTCAGCTTTGTCTTTTGGGTGCCTCTACTGACAACCCTGTCGCTCCCCCCCCCCCCCCCCCCGTTTCTGCCACACCACTGCTGTCTGAGCAAACCCAAATCCCTACCCCCTGGGGGAGGAGCTGCCCTCAGGGATGCCAGGGCTGGACTCGGTCCTGACACAGCCAGCCATGTCCTCTTAAGGAGCGGGAGACTGATGGGCTCGAATTCCAGACCTTCTGGCAAGCAGCTGAGCACTTAACCTCCGTGCCACCAGGGCTCCTTGTCCACATCCAGGGGGACGGGAGAGGACCATGCCTCTCGGTGTCTTCTCACATGTCCCCTGCCCCCTGCTGGTGTTGGAACAGGGTTCCCCCCTCATCTAACCGCGCAGAGGGCAGCCTGTCCACTCCTGGGTCATCATCTCGGGTGCGTCTGAGTCCTGTCCTGCTTTGTCACCAAGCGTGAGTGATGACCCTCTCCCAAGGTCTTCTTCACTGAGGGTGTGTCCAAGGTGAGCCAGTGGCTACCTCGGGGCCTCTGGATTGTTAGTTCTTCTAAGATCCACTTGCTTTCTCTTTGGGCAGTCCTTGAGCCCTGGGGCATGATTTGCTACTGCCAAGGTCAGCAGTTGAAACTCCGGCTGCTCCCTGGGAGAAAGACGGAGCGTCTCAGCATCCCACAAAGGCAGGCAGGCAGGCAGGCATTGTTGCCCTGGGCTCCAGGCTTTGGGTGTGGAGTGTTGGGTGCACTCTCCCTCATTGCTCACCAGCGCCACCAGGAGGATGCTCCCTTCTCTGCGTTCTGTAGTGGTCCCTCATTGGGCTGCTAGCCATGGGTCCCCGGTTCGAATCTGCCAGCTGCTCTGCAGAAGAGAGACGCGGCTTTGTATTTCCATAAAGAGTTGCAGTCTGGGAAACATTCAGGGACTGTCCCACCCTGTCCTACAAGATCACTTTGTGTGGGAGTCGATTTGAGGGGTGGGGACCTACGCTTTGCTTCTGGAACTTCCTCGGGCCTGGAGGAGACTTTGGCCTGGGTATGTGACACTGAGGGCACCTCTGTCCCGGGCCTGCTGTAGGGGCGGGAGCCACAGGGTGCCGTGATCAGGCACCAGGCTGCCCACCTGTGACGCCCCACCATGCGCCGTCGTCTGTATGGAGCTCGGGCCCTGGAGACCGTGTGGGGCAGTTTTGCTCTGTGCTGCTGGGCGACTCTGAGCTGGGGCCAACATGGAGATGGGCAAGGTCTGGCTCATGGCCCATGGTGGCCCTGTTGAGGGAGCCAGCTCCTATGCTCAGCGATCCCCTCGGAAGGAACCTCCCCCAGCCCTGCCCCGTCCTCGTGATCCTGCTTAACTGTGAGCCACTGAGGGCCTTCCTCTTGTTGCTGCCCTTCCAATGGACCGAGCGCCATGCCCTCCTCCAGGGACTGGGCTCTCCTGAGGACAGGTCTGAAGTCCACGTAACGAAGTCTCTCACCCTTGCCTCTAAGGAGCTCTCTGGCTGGACTGCTGAGACAGATGTCTTCTTTGGGCCGTCCATAGTTCTGGCAGTACGGCCTGTGTCCTCCTGGTGTTCCTCGCTCTATGCTGTTCTCCGCCGGGTCAGACCGGCAGCATTGACCACCCTATTGAAGGGAAGCTGTTCTGTCCTCACACCCAAGTGTGTCCACTCTTGAACGGACCCCTTCGTCAACTTCCGGGGCTCCTCTGCCCACTGCAGATGAACCCAGGAGCTCACACCAGCTCCTGCCCCCACTCTTCCACCCTAAGGACCCACTCAGCGTGTGGGGCATGTGGGTCTCTGCCCCTGTGGAGTCTGGAGAAAGGAGGGCCAGTAGGGAGGAAGTGTTCCAGGGGGGGATTCTGGCAGCTCAGAGCACCTGCTTCAACCAAAGGGGCTGACTCCTCTCTGGGCTCCTCAGAGAACCTTCTAGAACACACTGGATTGCAAAGCCGAGCGGGGTGCATGGGAAGGGGGCCCTATGGCTGGGGTGTGGTTTTGGGGCTGATGTCCCCCTGACCCTGTCAGGGGCCTGTTGCCAGTGTCCGTGCTGGCCCCGTTCCCAGCTGGCTGGCTCCATGTCCACCCCATGCCAGGGCAGTCCCTGACGGTCCTCTGCCCCTTTGTGTTTCCCGTCACTGGTGCTGGGCTCAGGGCTTAAATGTTTTAGTGCCTGTTTAATTAGGAGTTGGAACGGAGCAGCGAATTCCCAGTAACCCCCATCAGGCAGGGAGAAGCAGTCTGCTGGAAAGACCAAACGGGGCCGCCGGCTCATTCTGCTAGGTCCTTTCCTCATCTGGAGGCCCTGAACCTGCCTCTTCCAATGAATACAACCCCCCCCACCCTCCGCCCCACCCAACCCCTCTACTAGAAGGCTAATTGCCCGTCTGGACCTCGGCCCTGGGTATTTACAGGAGGACCTGACTTGGGGAAGGTGCCCACACAGGTATGGTGGGGTCCACACCCTGGCCGGGCAGCATTCCTAAGCAGTCCTGCCTTGGGGTGCCCACAGAGGGGCATGGGGTTCCCTTTCTTCTTCCTTCTGTTGCAATAATGCTGGGCTTTAGGGAGGAATCCCTTAGCCCTCAGAGAACAGCCCGTGTGCCCTCTCTCTCCTGGCTCTTGGTGGGATGCAGGGACAGGGGAAAGTTCCCAGCTGGGGTTGAACTCGATTGACTGTCTTGTCTGTTGCCTGGTCATGGTTCACACTCGGGGGACAGGGAGGGAAGACGGCGGTTCGATTCCCAGCTAGGGCCCTCAGGTGCACCCACCACCCTGTCTGTAGGTCGGCCGGCACTAGAGTGCTGCCTGGGTCTTAGTGGAACTTCCAGACTGAGACAAACTCTGGAGAAAGGCCTGGAAATCTACGTCCCCAAGCCAGCCAGTGAAAATCCCAGTGGCCTGACCAGAGGTCCCCAGGGCCGGCTCAGCCCACAATAATGAGAGGAGAGAGGACTTCGGAAAATCTGTGGAAAATGACATCAAAAGGCAACAGGATTTCCCCTCTGGTCTCTGGAAGGCCCCCTTGTGCTTAGCTAAAGGCCGGGTCACCCTGGGGCATCTGTGGTTGCCTGGGGGACCGAGCTTGGTGGGGACCGGGAGGGAGTAGGAGAGGAGTTTGAAGGTCAAAGAACCTTGACTCCCTGAAGTCTTGACCTGTTCTGCGGCCTCCCTGCTTGATAGGTGGTCACCAGATGGCTCTGTCCTCGACTATGCACCTGACCCCTGTCCAGCTGTTTCCCCCATCCACCCCACCTGTGCCCCTCCACGCTGTCTGTGCACTGGCCCGCCCCTGGCATGGAGACACTTGATGTTGACCTCTTTACAAGCCACACAAGGTCACCAGTCACGGGGCATGAGTACCTGCTATGGCCCACGTCCAGGGCTCTGGGCCTCCTGCAGGAGTTTGCAGGTGGGTTTCAGGTGCTGAAAAGGAGACGTGTTTGGGTTTTGTAGCGGAAGCCCGAGGCTGTCATTAGCCACCGTGGAACTCGTGGGGCCATCTTGTAAAGCAACACTTGATGCGCTTTCCGAGGGAACGCCTGCTGGCTGTGCTGTTGAACTTGGCTCCCTGCCATGGGCTGAGGGACTGCGATGGTCAAAGAATACCTGCAAGTCAGTTGCAGGGCTGGACGGTGGGGTCTGCTGCACACCCTGCCTCCTCTTAGACCAGGTGTGCGGCCGGTTGGGTTTACAGCTGGAGCTGTCCAATGGACTCGGCCGTAGCTAGAGCACCCTGGCTGTCCTTGGGAAGTTTGGTGCAGTTAATACAGACTGTCTGGAAGGAGGCTTCTTTCAGGACACTCTGTGGATGCACACCTGGTCTGTCAGAGTGGGGAGCAGGCTCCGGGCCTGTCGTGGACTGGGCCCGGCACACCCCTGAGAAGGCAGGGCTAGGGGAGCGTGGCAGCCCTGCTGGTGGAAGCTATTCTCTGCCCTGGGCTCTGGGGTGGGGGAGGTCACAGGCACAGAAGAGGGCAGGGGGGCCTTCCAGGAGACTCCGGAGGGGGTCGAGGAGAGGGTGTGGGTGGGTGTTGTCACAGGGCAACAGCCTGTGCCTATGGTCCCTGGGTCATGGTGTGCACATGTGTGTGTGAACAGGGATGTCGTGTGGGACGAGTAATAAGTGTATGGGGAGATACGTGAAGTTAAACATGTATGTGACCACATGTGTGTGTGTGAGTATGCATGTGTCAGTGTGTGAGTGCATGCTTGCATGTAGTGAGAACATATGGAAAGATAATAAAAGCTTTCTCTAAGTTTTTAGAGGCTATTTGTGTGTGCGAATGAGCACATGTGGACAGAAGCATATGTGTGTCTCTATGTAAGAGTGTGAGGGACGAAGGATGTGTGAGTGTGCCTATGTGTATCAGCATGTGTGTGTATGTCAGTGCAATGAGGGATTGAGCATGAGCATTTATGTGTCAATGTGCACATAGAGGAGGTTCAAAAAGTTCGTGGAAAAAGAGACCTGAGAACGAATGGAAGCTTTCCATGGACTTTCTGAACCCCCTTTTGTGTGAGAGGGATATGTGTGTATGTGAGTGTGTCTGTGTAAGAGTATGTAAGTCTACCTGCATGTATGTTTTATGTATGTAAGAATATGGAGTAAAAAAAAGAATATGAACTCTATGTATGTGTATATGGAAGAGTATGTGACTAAGCATGTATGTCTCTGTGTGTAAGTGTATCCATGTGAATAAGAGCCCATACATATGTACATCCACATGTGTCTCTGTGTGCACAATGTTAAGCTCATATGTGTGAATGTGAGCATATGTATGTATGTAAATAAGCTTGGTATGTGTCTATATGTGAGATAACGTGTGTGTGTCTAAGTGTGAGTGTGGATATGCGTATGTCTGTGTATATGTCAGGTAGTATGCATATGAGTGTGCATGTATATGTATGCATGTGTCAGAAGGTCTACACATGTATGTTCAGTGTTTGTGAATAAACCTGTATACATATGTGGAGTATGTGTGTGTATACAATGATGTGTGCACATGTCTATGTGATTTTGCATATATGTGGGTAAGCCCGTGTGTGTGTTCATCTGTGCATGAGAATGTATATACAAATGTATATAAATGTGAGTCAGCCTGTGTGTGTATCTGTGTGAGTGAGTGTGTGTATAAGTGAGACAGACTGCGTTGTATCTGTGTGTGCGTGAGTGAGTGTATGGAGATGAGTGTGTGTATACGTGAGTCAGCTGCCTGTGTATCTGTGTGTGTGTGTGTGTGTGTGAGTGTGTGGAGATGAGTGTGTATATAAGTGGGTCAGGCTGCGTGTGTATCTGTGTGTGTGTGAGTGAGTGTGTGGAGATGAGTGTGTGTATAAGTGGGTCAGGCTGCGTGTGTATCTGTGTGTGAGTGTGTGGAGATGAGTGTGTGTATACGTGAGTCAGCTGCCTGTGTATCTGTGTGTGTGTGTGTGTGTGTGTGTGTGAGTGTGTGGAGATGAGTGTGTATATAAGCGGGTCAGGCTGCGTGTGCATCTGTGTGTGAGTGTGTGGAGATGAGTGTGTGTATACATGAGTCAGGCTGCCTGTGTATCTGTGTGTATGAGTGAGTGTGGAGACGAGTGTGTGTATACGTGAGTCAGGCTGCCTGTGTATCTGTGTGTGACACCCGGAGCTCCAGCTCTGCTGTCCACGCCGTTCCAAACTAGCTGGTTCCAGTGGGCTGGCGGCCACACTTGCTGCCTGACAGCAATTCCTACCTGCAGCTTCCTGGGGTTCTCCAGCGACCCCTTCCCATTGCCCTCCAGCAGCACCCGGGGGTCTGAGGTAGACTGTATGGCTGTTCTCAGATAAAAGGGGTCCTTGTGCCACCATGCCCAGTGGTGCCCTGTCCCCAGTGGGCCCCCCTCCCTCTCCGCGCCGGTCCATCAGACGCTTCAAAGGTAGAGCGAAATCCCAGAGTCCATTGGGTCCAAGCTGTGGCCACGCTCTCCCTGCTCGGAGGGAGAGGCATTGGAAAGCGCAGTCTCTTCTCTCTCTCTTCCCTTTTAATGGCCGTCTTAAAAAGGAGCTGGGCTGTTTAGCGCAGCTGGTGTGCATTACATTATGCACTCGCAATAAAATAGCATGTGTAATTAATTTTTAATGCGGCGCTAGCTGCACTTTGAAGGAGTCAGTGGATGTGGAGAGCCAGCGCTGGCCACCGGCTGCAGGGACCCCGAGCCAGCGGCCACTGTCCCAGGCCTTCAGGGAAGCCTCACTGGCCAGCGGGCAGGAGCAAGGGACCAGGGGTGGACTGTCTTGGGAGGATCTGCAGGCTTGCGTTCTGGAACCATGTGGGATTGGGGAGGAAGTGTCTTGAGATATCATCTGCTGCAACCCCTGGGGGAACTGAGGCAAGGCGTGGGCATGGGCTGACTTGAACCCAGGCTCTTCAGGGCCTGCCGATTGCAGGAGGCTGAGAGGGGAAGCTACCAGCTAGCTGGAAAGCCATGCTGAGATCTAGCAGCAGGTGGGGTTTTGACTTGGGGGACGCGTCCATGACCCAGCCTCTTCGCACCTCAGTTTTGCCAGTGGCATACCTGGCCCTGGTATTGAGACAGATGGTGGCCCGACTTGGATCACTGGCCCCTCTCTGCCCAGGACACTGTAGGCATTTGTGTGTGAGTGTCACTGTGGACACAGCCCCTGGAAGACCCATGGGCATTGTGGGAAACTCCTGAACATCCTTGCTCCCTGTGTTCTCCCAGGGGATGGGAGCTATGATCTCAGACTAGTCCTATTCCTCCCTTCAACCTTGATGTGGGGTGCATTTAGTTCTTGTGTGCCACCCCTTCTTGGGGTCCTTACATTGCTGTCATCTTGGTGTGGCTGTGCCGGCAAAGCAGAGGGCAGGGACCATGGGGCAGCAAGACAGTGGGAGTAGAGCCCGAGCCCTTGGAATGCGTGCTGGTACCATGACTGTGGGCACCCTGTGTCCCCAGTCAGGCTTGGCCGCCCTTCTGTGGGAGTTGTGTGTGTGGGTCCAGACCCACACCATCTCTACTGCTCCTTTCCGGACAGAGGGTTTCGGGGTCCAGCAGGACACTGGAGCTGGCAGCTGGGTCTTGCTCTGTCTCTGTCCCCAGCCCTGTGTCCAGGTCTCTCCATTGCCAGCACTTGTCCTTCCCAGCGTCCGAGGAGCTTGTGCTGGTTCAGTATTGGCAGGCGGGTGGGTGGGGGATCCACTTGACTTCCCAGACCAGTGGGCAGGCGCTCTCTCTTCAGCTCACATAGTGGGGAGTCTGCCAGTGAGCAGGGCTGGCGAGCCAGGAGTGGCCGCAGGAGGTGGTGGGTGTTCCACCGCTGGCTGGCATCTCTTTCCAGAAGGGCTTGTCTGTCTGTCTGTTACCCCACTGCCCTGTGTGGGGCTAGCCCTGGCGTGTCACCACGTGGGGATGTCACTGCAGGAAGAGGAAGCAGTCAGTGCCTCCCCACCCCTCTTACCCTCAGTG
>PVJH01048639.1:0-10706 GCA_004026705.1 Nesogale talazaci
CTCCTCCATCTTCAGCCGGAGCATGCATCAGGGCAGTGGAGAAACTTTGAAGTGGGTGGGCTTGGCCCCAGACAGGTTTCTCAAAGGGATGTTAAGTGACTGTTAGGCTGTTGTGGGCCCCCATCTAGATGGGTTGGAAATGACATCCACAGCCAGCTCTGCCCTGGCCCCACAGCTTCTCAGCAGAACCCCCTAGATGAGGTTCGGAGTTACTGTCCAGGGGCAGTTTGCTGGCCAGGTTGCAGGTGTGAGTGGGCCTGCATGTATGTGGTCTCGGTTATTGCTGCAGAGACCCTCACAGGTGGTGCCTCTGTCATGTGTGTTGGAGAGGCACCTGGAGCTCCTCACGTCTGTCACTTGACCAAGGCTGATGCCTGGGGGTTAGTGCCAGGTGTGGGGTTCAGAACGCAGCCGTGTGTGTGTGTGTGTGTGTGTGTGTGTGTGTGTGTGTGTGTGTCTTGAAAGCCTAAGCGCGGCCTGTGACACATGAGGGGCCCGCGTGTCACAGTGTGACTACTCCCAACTGGCGGGGCCCCAGCATCCTTACAACAGTGGTTCTGAACCTTCCTCATGCTGAGACCCTCTCCTATGGGCCCTCATGCTGTGGGAACCCCCAGCCATAGAATTATTTCATTGCTACTTAACTGTCATTTCACTCCTGTTATGAATCATCATGTCAATATCTGATAGGCAGGATGGATGTCATTAAAGCATCGTGATGGGGCTGAGCCCCGGTGGCATAGTGGTTGTGCGCGGGACTGCGGCCCACTGGGACGGAGGTTCAATTCCAGCAGTGGGGCTGGGCCTCCTACTCCCACCACCGGAGAGCAGTGATGCCAAAAAAAAAAAAGGTATCGTGATGAGTCACAAGAGCGATATGGATTATATGTTATTTATTTCTGATGACAAATCAATGAAGTTGTGTCTTGAAGCATGGTGTGGCATGGGTAACAGTCTTCGTGTTGGGGACTCAGATGGGGGCGTGTCTGTATGGGGGCGGGCCGGCCTAGAGATGGAAGAGCCGGGTCTCCGTGCCAAAGACCAGGGGAAATATGTTTTCCAATAGTCTTAGGCCACTCCTGTGAAATGGGCTGTTCAGCCCCCAAAGGGGTCGTGACCCACAGGTTGAGCACCTCTGCATTACCCTCTGGGACTCAGGGAGAGGAGGGGCCAGTTGTGAGAGAAAGCAGGAAGTGAGTTGGGGGAGGGGTTCCGCGTTGGATCCCAGTCCTGGATCCGGGTGGGAAGGCGGGAAGCCCAGCTCGGTGACTAGCTCCTGCCAGGCAGAACTGACTGGATGGCAGTGGGTTGACGTTTTGTTGTGTTGTGTTTGAGTCCATTGGATTTTTCTAGGTTGGTTTGTTCATTTTATGCTTGGCCCACCTTCCTGCCTTCCCCGGGGCCAGCCACTGAGACTAAGACTGTGGTGGGAGACACATGACGGGTTGGCTTTGCCTGTGATCTGTGACCTCCCGCTGTCTTCCTTCAGGGTCAGCTCATCAGAAACTCAGCCTCCGACACCTGCCTGACATCCCAGAACAAGCGTCCAGCCATGGCCCCCTGCAGTCCCCAGGACCCCCACCAGCACTGGATCTTCAACTAGGTCCTGGGGAAGCCTGCACAGCCTCTCAGGAAACAGCTTTGCCAAGGGTCACTGGTGCCTTTGTGGGCCTGGATGATGGACGTCAAGACCCCATCACTGCCAAGTCAAGACCTTTCTCCTCCTTGCAAGATCATCCAACCACACTGAAGGAGGGTATGGAAGGATGGAGCCTAGAACTTTCCCTGGGCCCCAGAAACAGAGGCTTCCCAAGCCCAAAAGGAAGCGAGGGCAGGGCCTTCAGACAGGAGTGTGAACTGACACACACACACACACACACACACACACACACACACACACTAAAAACCAACCAAAAAAACCACCCCTGCCACCTTGTCCTCAATTCCTGCTTCCCTGGAGTCTCGTGCATTAATGTGTCCTCACCGAGGGAGAGGAGGGCTGAGACCGTTTGAAAGACCCATCAGTTTACCGGGAGCACCCCGACTGGGACCCTGAATCTGATTTCATTTGCACAATCACCCTTGCAGACAGGCAGGCGAGGCATCGCTGTGCCGGGTTCACAGACAGACGGCAAAAGCGGAGAGCTGCGAAAGGGCTTGCCACAGCAGGTGACCCCGGCACCAGAACGCATCTCCAGCTCTGCCCCAGGGCTCCTCCCACCACACCCCCAGAACACTAGTCAGCCAGCCCCTGGTCTCTCCACTTCCCTTCCCTTCCCACCGTTTCCAACCAGCTGGCTTTCCTAGCACCCTGAACAATGGAGCCAGGCAGCCAGGGTGAGGGAGACCTCATCTGGGAATCTCGGATGGGGATGTTGAAAGAAAGCGTATGGGGGCCAGCGGTCCTTGAGTTTAAGTCCCAGAGCCCACCTGCGTATCGAGTAGAAGCCCTGGTGGCCTCGTGGTGATCCACAGGGTCAACGGTTCAAAACCGCCAGCCGCTCCATGGGAGAAAGACGGGGCTTTGTACTCCTGTAAGCAGTCACCGTCTCTGAAACTCACAGGGACAGTTCTGCCTGGTCCTGCTGGGTCGACCCGAGGGCGGTGGGTTTGGTTGGGGTCTATAAAGTCGTAGGTGTGGGTGCATTGGAGGGAGGGAGAAGGCGATGCCCACCAGCCCCTGGGCTTGGAAACATCTCAGAATCGAGGTACGGTCCAAGTTGAAAAGCGTTTGTTTCAGTCCGGCCTTATCATTTTCTTACTACACAACCAAAGCCAGTCACTTCTGGGGGATGCGGAGGTGACGTTTGGGAGTCCTGCAGCAGAAAAGGTGGAGTAATCTGACGCAGGTCACGCAGCGCCATATGGAGAGCCTAAGCGAAAAGCCTAAGCAGGCGGGCTCCCCAGAGCCCGGGAAGTCTGTGGGCAGTGTGCTCAGGCCTGCGCGCCCACCCACGCTGGGTGAGCAAGCCCACGGGAAGTCCCCGAGTGGAGCAGACGTGACACACAAACTAGTCGGAACTCGAGGTGACCACGGCTGCACCCCGCGACACGCTTTCTTTGCTGGAAGGAGCGTGCACACCCAGCTGCGAGACCAACGGGCCTGCAGTTGGCCCACCCCCACCCCACCCCGATTTTCTCGGGGTGTCATCTTGGGCATTGCCACATGAGGGCGCCCATGGACCACAGCTGCCTGGGACCAGGCTCCTGGATGCTTGAGTCTCAGGCACCCTATTGGAGAGAGATTTTGGAGTGTCCAGGCCAGAAGCTGAGGAATGCACAGTCAGAATTCCACCAGGGGTGCAGAAAGGGGGCAGTTTTTCCAGAAAGAGCAAAGACTTGGACTTGGGATCTCAGCGGGAAATAAAGGTTTTCTGACACTAGTGAAGAAAGCACGTGTGAAGTTCTTCCTCTGCTGTGTTTTCTACGACTGGTTTCCTTCAGAGAACCAGTCGCGCCAGCTCTGGGAAGCTGTGTCTCACTCAACTCTTGCCTGCCCCCACACATCCTCTGACCCCAATTCCAACCCTCATAGGATCCGGTGAGCACTGGGTAGATGCAGGTCTGGGTTGCTGGCGAGGTGCGTCCCTTCCCACATGGGATGCACTCCAGCCGAGAAAAACCGACCGTGGTTGCCATCAAACGCCGGGAAATGCGCCAAGGTAGGCCAGGGGAGTCAGAAGGAACACATCCCTTCACTGATGAGAATTAGTGAAAGCCTCACAGAACCACATTTGGCCTTTGACCTGAGAGGATGAGCCCTCTGGGGGGAAGGCACAAAGTCAGCAAAGAGCTGGCCCCAGCCAAGCCACAGAGGTGCCCGTGGATCTGAAGACCAGAGGGCCACTCAGAGAGCCGGGCTGCAGGCTGGCCTGGGGGGCTCCGTGCATTCTGGCCCTTGCTCCATTTTAAAAGCACCAAAGACATTTTACAGCCGCATTGCTATAAAGACTAATCTAATCTAGGCTGAGCGCTGCTCCCCCTCCTACTCTCAATTCTTTTAATTAGACTGTCTTTAGGGGCCTCTCAAAATGTTGTAGGTGCTTGCCTACTTGACAGGTCAGCCTTGTAGAAGCCTGGACCAGGGCCCTTTTCAGTAAAGCTTTGAACGCTTTACCAAGAAGTCAGGTAAGTCATAGGAAGCCATCGTTCCTAACCCACGTTTGTCAGGCATTGAAACGTTGCCGCTTGTCCCAAGTCCTTCCAATTGTGCTGCACACCCCTCCTCCCAACAGCTCCCCAGCCCAATCTCGTCGTCACTCACGCCCTGGTCTAAGGTCAGGGTGCTCACTTCTGCCCCAGAGTGACAGCACTAAGGGTAACTCCGAATAACTCACTGAGGACAGGGACTAAGTCTGCTGCTGCCAAGTCCATTCTGAGCCATGAGGCCAGAGAGAACAGCTCCTTCGTATTTCCGACACTCTGGATCACATGGGAGCGGGACACCCCGGCCTGCTGGCGTGGTGGTTAGTAACCCGCAGAGCCTGTGGTGGCACCAGAGCCTGTGAGAGATGAGCCAGAGGAAGGAGGGCACATGCCACGCCTAGAAAGTAGGCCCACAAGTGGGTGGGGAGGACTGGGACAGGAAGTGGTGAAGGTGAAGGCTGCGCCTTGGTGCGGTGGGGGCTCGGAAACCCGCCTCATGACCACTGCTTGCAAGCCCCACACTAAGCCAACATCTGCACTTTTCCTAAAGCCAACCTCCTTTGCCATTCTCAGCGCTAACTAGCCGCCAACTCCACCACTGCTGCCGCCCCTCCACCACCTCCACATCCGCTGCCACCCCTCCACCACCACCACCACCATCACCACCTGCAGCACCACCACCACAATCACTAATTCCACCTCCACAACCACCTCCACCGCCACCACCACCATCACCACCTCCACCACCACCTCCATCTCTGACCACCTCTCCCACCTCCACCACCATCACCACCTCCATCATCACCACCACCTCCATCTCTACCTCAACCACCACCACCACGTCTACCACCCCTCAAAACCTCTCTGACAGCCAGAGGCTATTACCGCCTGACCCCAGAAACCCCTCCTGTTCACCAGGCCTTAGCATTGAAAGACCACTTCCATCTAGACACTTATTTCTCACTTGAGAGATATCAGACCATTGCCATAGATAGTTAAATATCCCAGAACTTTCCCTTTATACCTGTCTTAATGTAAAAAATAATACTGCAGATGAGTCAAATAATACAGAATAATGTGAGGTTAAGAAGTGAAATTCTACCTCATGCCTATCTATTCCCTGTGTATACTAGAGGGAACCCCCAAAGATCAGAATTGTGCTGGCCAGAGCAGAGCAGATCTTTTTTTTTTTCCCCCAATATTTTATTGGAGGCTCTTTCGGCTCTTATAACATTCAATACATCATTTGTATCAAGCATATTTGTACACATGTTGCCACATTCATTTCCAAATATTTTCTACTTGAGCCCTTGGTATAAGCTCCTCTTTTCCCCTCCCCCCCTTTTTTATGAATCATTTTATTGGGGCAGAGCTTTTATAGTATGCATCCCCCCCACCAAGCCAGGATCAAGCAACCCACTCTGAGTTAGTGCACACAGTGACATCACCTGGGAAGGTTCTCTCTCGTCACAGTGAATTTTTTTTTCATAAAAGCAATTTTGCTTGAGCCTAGTTTGTTGTTTTTGTGTGTGTGTGTGTGTGTGTGTGATGACCGATTTAAAAGAGTAGCATGCAGCTGTGAAATTTTGCTTCCTGCTTAGGAAAAATGCCACAGAAACGGTCGTGATGTTGAACACAGCTAACGAATACAGCGCTATGGGTACATAGCGCTATGGGTACAACTCAAGGGTACAAGTGGTTTTTGTTTCAAAAAAAGTGAAGTGTCAATTGATGGCAAACTCATTCTGGACGTCTGTCAACTTCCTGAACAGACAAGAATGTTGACTTTGAGTTTGAGTCACCAAATCAGACTCCTAGCTAATATTTCTATTTAGAGGCTGGAAAGATTATGTAGCAATGCACAAAAAAAAAAACACACACACCCTAATTTGTGGCAGCCAGGGGACTGGTTTTGCCACCCCAACAATGTACCTGCTCACACACCATCTCAGTGGCCCAGTTTGGGGCAAAGAAACCCAGCATGTCTCTCTTGTCCCACACACCTTACTCACCTGACCTCGCTCCATTTGACTTCTTTTTGTTTCCACGAACAAAGCAGGGACATAAAGGACAGCAATTTGATGATGTAGGGAAGTGCTGTCAGCCTTCCAAGCATGAGTTTGAAAATGTTTCCAAGAATGAAATCGCAGCTTTGAAAAATGTATTAAGTGTAAGGGAGAGAACTTTGAAGGTGATAAGGATGTCTTGCAAGAAAAATTAGATACATAGCTTCGGAGAAAATTTCTGGTGGGGGGGTTGCTCCATGTATTTTATAATAAATCCTTTGAAAACATTATATGAATATATCTATACCCATACACAGAAGCCATCCTATTTGCCATTTGCTTTCTTCCCTTATGTCAAGGGCATTTTCCCATGTCAGTTCAAGTCTAAGTTACTCTTTTTAAAAGCTGCATAGTATTCTTTAATAGAGCTAAGCCAGTCTTCTTTAATTTTCCCTTCTTGAAGAAGACTTGGATTTGGGGCTTTCCCCCCAGGTGTGTGTGATCATAAATGATCAATCGTAGGCTGAGCCCCAGTGGCGTAAGTGGTTGAGTGCAGGACTGCAGCCTGCGGGCTTGGTGGTTCAAATCCAGTGGCGGCTCTCAGGAGCAGCACTGGGTAGCGCCCACGACCACAAGAGGCAGTGATGCCCACACAAAAAAAAGATAAATCACATCCTCATATATTTATGTTGGTGGTTGTATATAGTTCACAAGGATGTGTCCTTAGCATAGGGATCTCACTCCGGCCACTGCCTGTGATTAACCCTAAAAATAAAAATGTGAATGGGCCTGACTTAAGCATGGGAGTGAGGCTGGTTATGCTGATGGCGGGGAGGTTGTCAGCGCTGCCAGTGAGGCCTGAAGAGCTTGGTTTTTCCATAAACACAGATGGACCTCTCAGGGTTTGGCCCAAAGCAGAGGGTCGGGTTCAGAGATGGATGTGGCATTGACCTTGCCTGTAGGCAAGGCACGTGGCATCATGGAATAACCTTTGAGCAACGACGAGATGGGTTGACACCATAGCAAGAACAATGACCTCACACAGGGGCGAGACCAGGCAGGTTTTTCTTCTGCTGCACATGGGGTTGCTGAGAGCCGGGGCTGACTTCACCACACCTAACAACCTCCACCACAAAGCCTCCTCCAGAGGGCCTCCTTCCACAGTGAAAACCATCTCCTTTCTCTCCAGGGGAGGCCGGGAGATGGAAAAATGATGATAGAGGCTGTCAGGGTTTGTCCGGGTTGATTAGAGAAACAAATTCATTGACCCTCATCTATCTGTGTAAGAGAGAGTTTTATATCAAAGAAGCTATTGTCCTTTGAGAAAATGTCCCAGCCCAGATTAAGTCCATAAGTCTGATAGTAACCTGGAAGGCCCCATACCAGTGCATAAATTCCTCTTCAGACTCACGCAGCACATGCAATGATGCCAAATGCAAGAAGGTCACAGGCCGGTGGGTGAAAAGTCTTGTGATACCCATGGTGGTGGAAGCCATTCCCGGACCCTCACAGATCCCAGCATAGCTCCAGCAGCTCTCCGAGGGACTCAAGAGAAGGAAAGTGAAATGGGATGGTGGTGGGGGTGGTGTGTGTAGTGTGTGTGTGTGTGTGTGTGTGTGTGTATGTGTGTGTGTTGGCTCCAGTAAGCTATCTATCTCCATTTTGCCTCCAAAAGCTGTGACCTGGTTGACAGGCTAGCCTCTCCCCCTTCACTCTGAATATCCCCTGGCACAGTTGCCACCCAGGGGGCCGGTGAGGCTGCGGTAGACGTTGAAGGGGAGGCCGTCAGGAAAGCCCAGTTCTAGTCCTCCCTCTTATTTCTGAGAAAGAGTTTGCTGGATGCTTTTCAACTCAAGGCAGATGATTAATGGCTCCCCGGCCTTGCTCCGTCTTTGAACAACAGATAAATGAGTTTACTTGAAAAGAAACCTTTTCATTTGTATTTCCATGTCACCTGTGGTTTTCCCTGCCTTCCCCCCCCCCCCACCCCCCAACACTGCCAACTGGCCAGAGGAAGGCCAGCAAAGCTGCTGATAAGAGGCATATAAAGAGGGCTGGGTGCAGCCAAGGGCCAGTGGTCGACTCTGCTGGCAACATGCTGCGTTTCCTGGTGTTTGCCGCCCTGGTCCTTTGTGGTAAGTGGATCATCTGGCCAAGGAAGCAGGGTTGGAACAGGGAGGTCAGAAAGCTGTCCCAAAGCTCGGGTCTGCTCCCTATCTCGGGGAGGAGTGATGCACTCAATCTGTACATCTAGCCAAAACTTGACTCTCCTGAAGTCCTTGAGGGGAATGGCTCAGGCTACACAGACCACTGCAGGTGGCTGATCCAGGAATCAAAGAGAAGTCTCCTCATGGGATCCGGGCTTCTCTTTCCCTTTTTGGTTTGACTGATTGCTTCCTGTTTGTGTTTTGCTTACTTTTCTGTCCTGAAATCCAGGATGGGTGGATCTATAGAGGTCATAACTGGATTGAAAGTTGCCTCAGGGCATGGCGGGGAGAGTGGGGGGAGAATGGAGAGCTAAGGAGGAGTAGCAGAAAATGTGCTGAAACTGTGGTGATAACTGCACAAATCTTATAGGATCAAGTGATTACACGGGATGATCTGTGACATCTATACCGATAAAGCTATGTGCCACAAACAAAGCGGCCAGGAAGCACACCGCTGGGCTCTCAGTGTTCGCTGGGGAGTTGTGAATTGGCAGCTGGGTGAATAAGGCATGGCTCTCCCTGCACCCCCGCTCCACACCCCCAAGCTGATCCCACGCTTACTCATCATGTACTTTTCTCTTGTCCCACAAAGGGCACGGTGCCCAGGACCTTCTGGAAACCAATGCCCGGGTCGTTGGAGGGACTGAGTCCAGGAGGAATTCCTGGCCCTCTCAGGTGGGTGCTCCCTCACGGCCTGGAAGGCCAGGCCTATGCGCCGACATACAGAACCCTGTGTGTAGGTGCAGATGTCTTTATGAACAAGGACGCTGGGGTCTAGACATAAAGACAGAGGGGACCAGGCCTAGGCAGCCTCAAAAAACAGAGAGCTCAGGGAAGGGGGGGGCTAGCTTTCAACCACATGCACTTATTCACCAAGAATCAGACCACAGTTACACAGTTAGACACCTCGCATTTCCACACTTACACACAAGGGGTAGACAAATACACTTAATATTCTCGTTATACTTACACAGCTGGGTGCCCGATCAGCCCCTCAGATCACACACACACACACACACACACACACACATAAAGGAAGTTACTTATCTGACTATTTAAAGAAGATCCACTTCCATAACAGAGCAGCTGGGCCCTGATCTAAGCAAATACCACTGTCGGTGTCACGGCTAAATCGCAGCACTTAGAGACCAAAGAATCCCACCAACCCCTGCCAATGAGTCGATGGTGACTGCCGGTGACCCTACAGGACAAGGTTGAACTGCCTCTGCGCGTTCCCGAGGCACGTAATTCTTTATGAGAGTAGAAAACCCGTCTTTCTCCTGACCTGTACAGGGGACCACTATCATTAGTCCTAAATCTCATTTATGAAAGCCGGAGATCCGAGATTCAGGAATTCAAGAGCAGAGCAATTGTGTAACATATGGTGCTGCATGGGGGAGATGTGAGATGAAAACAGAACACTTCAATGATGTCCCGAGCTGGGCCAGAGCAGACAGGACTGAGTGTATTTTCAGAACCTTGGAGAGGGGGTGCTGAGACCCCTGTCATATTATCCTGGCCTGCAGAGAGCGTCTCCCCACCCCTTCTCCACACCACGCCCACCAGCCAGGCATGGACAAGTCCTGTGAAACCTATTTGCCATCACAGGTGGAGCCTTAATGGAGAGATGCAAGGAACTTCGGGAGGTGGTGTGGATTCTGGGGCCCACCCTTTTGAGAAACGCCAAGCCTTCTCCCTGCCCTTTCTAGATTTCCCTTCAGTACCTGTCCGGAAGTTCCTGGTATCATACCTGCGGAGGGACCCTCATTAGGCAGAACTGGGTGATGACAGCTGCTCACTGTGTGGACAGGTGAGCAAAACAACGGCCGGCCTTACTGAGCCTCTGACAGAGAAAGAATCTGTGTGTCCAATCCTTGAGGAACACATACCCAGGGCCTCAGTTATGATACGGAATGTACATTGCTCATTTGCATGATCATAAAAAGCACCCATTTTAGAGCCTAGTGAGTTCTAACTGAAACCTCACTCCATGTTTTAGCCAGGCAACTCTGGGAAACTTAGTTTCTCAATACCCCTCCCTCCCCGTTTTCTTATTTTATTTTTTTTGGGGGGGGGGGCATCACCGCTCTCCAGTGGTGGGAGTAGAAGGCCCAGCCCCACTGCTGGAATTGAACCTTCGTCCCAGTGGACCGCAGTCCCGCGCACAACCACTACGCCACTGGGGCTCAGCCCCCGTTCTCTTATTTTTAAACACGGTATTCATATCTGTTTTGTAGAGTCTTTATGAGAACCGAATATTCAGTCATCATCTGGCTGGTAATTATTGTATCATACTTGTCTTGGACAATGATTCTCAAATTTGAGATGCTAGCTGAGCCCTGGTGGC
>PVJH01048640.1:0-10710 GCA_004026705.1 Nesogale talazaci
TGAGAGGTACTTGTGAGGCTGTTGCAGAAGTCAGCAACTAGACACCAGACAAGGACTCAGGAGCTGAGGGGGGGTGGGGTGGGGGTCAGGCAGAAGCAGTCTATCTGCTTTTGCTTGGGGTATCCTTAAACTGGTCCAACTCAGACGCCCTCTGAGGCTGATGTACACCTCTCTGATCTAGAAGAAGGTCCTTCTGTTCGAGCCTGTGGGTGCCAGACGGCCCATCCCGCCTCCTGGGCATCCGTCTCCAAGAGCTGTCGGCATAGCTGAGCCTAATGGAGGAGACTGAGCCTGTTGCACATGGTGGGGGCGGGGGGTGGGGGGGGGCGTGTGGAAGTCAGGAGGAGTGAGGGGAGAGGGGGTGTTGAAGAAAAGCAGACAAACTTGCTCATGACCTCCCAGGGTGGCCGAGGCCCCAGTGGGGCTTGAGGACAGCAAGCCTGGGGTTCAGGTTGAGCAGTAGGGTCTGGGACACAGAAGTCCCTGAGCAGAGAGACCATTGGAGGTGTGTAGATTTTCCAGGAAGGCAGAACCTGCTCTCCAAAGTTTATCTCTGGAGAGGTCCCCTGGGCCAGTCACTGAAGAGGGCCAGGCTGTGTTCCAGGCAGAGAGGACCGGGGAGGATTTAGGAGGGAGACTCTCTTAACCTGCTGTCAAGCCAACCCCAATTCAAGGGGCCCAGGTGTGTCGGAAGGTGTCTTTAATGACTGGTTCCTCAGAAGCCATAGATCACCAGGCCTTTCTTCTGAGGCACATCTGGAGGGAGTCAATCTTCCAAACGTTCTGTTCACATGTTAACCATTGATACCACTCAGGGACTCTAGACCCTCTTAGAAGCTGGCTCTGTAGGAATCCCCCACACCCCCACAGCCCAGGACATAACCTACCCTCACATCCACTGCAGCCCGTGGTCACACAGAGAGGGAACGTAGGGCCCAGCCCAGCCCCTCTTCTGCTGTCAGTTCTTATTTAAGGAAACTGCAGGGGAAGTTAGACCTGACATGCTCATTTGCCCCAGATCTGGAAATTGTGTTGACTTAGTTTGGTTTCCATTTCTAGTAAGAAGCTTTTGTGTATGTGTGTGTGTGTGTGTGTTTCCCTTTTGGATCCTCAGAGGAAGAACAGCCTGGAATGCAGGCTCCCTCCAGACTTGCTGCCTGCATCTCCATGCTTCTCATCGAAGCTCACCGGAATGTGGCTCCTATTTGTTTACAAAGCAAATGTTTTAAATCTTGGTTTCCTTTCACAAATAAACATCAGCTCCAACAAATGTCACAGAAACACTGCAATAATAAACCAAAGGTTCCTGCTGTGCGGAGAGGAGAAGCAGAGTCTCTCTCTCTCTCTCTCTCTCTCTCTCTCTCTCTCTCTCTCTCTCACACACACACACACACACACACACACCCCAAGCAGGCCCCCAGGTTACAAGAGACCAGGTAGAGTGCAGCCTTCGGAGACCCTTTCTACTCTGCACGAGCACAGAGCAAGAGTGTTGAGGTCTCTTGGAAGGGCTTGGCCCCTGAAGCCCTTACTGATTTCCCCACCTGCAAAGTGAGGGCTGAGCTCAGGCACAGGGACTCCTCCTCTAAGTTGGCATGGCGCCCAGGGAGAGGGTGTGCACCCTGTCAGCTATCTATTAGATGGGGCTCAGATGAAATCCCCAGAGACTTTGGGCATCACCACCCTGCCTCAGGGACCTCTGGATCTGGGGTGACCCTCCTAAGGGGTCCTGATTGGAGCAGGGCATCTGGGGGGCTTTAGACACGCTCTATTAACCAGTCCCTGGGCATGGCTGTCCCTGCATGGGGTGGCAGCCTCTGCCAGGACAGCACGTGGAGAGGGACTCTCAAGAGGTGGGATGGGCCGTCTGGCACCCAGGACCTTGAACGTAAAGACCCTCTTCTAGGTCGGTGAGGTGTACGTCAGTCCCAGGGGGTATCTGGGTTGGATAAGTCTAAGAATAGCCCATAGCCGTGTTCCCAAGAAACATGGCTGATGAGATCAAAGTGCCGGCCTGCCATGGTCCATGGCTGAATGCTTCAGCACTGTGCCCCCAGGCTGGTTATCCAGGTGAGAATGTCACTCGATGTCAACACTAAACATCAGTTCACATACTCGTTAGATCCAGGACCTCATCAAGATCCTCTCAAGACCAAAGCACGCATACATGCGTCTCCCTGTGGGTGCGTTTGCGACTGTGTGTGTGAGACCAAGAGACCAGATCAGGAGTAAATTCTTTCATCAAAATGCTCAAGCAAATCCTTCGGTATTTTGCAGCGTCATTTTACGACAACAGTGCAGCTTTAAATCACGTGAATTCCTCTGCAGGGACTCTAAGCACACGCTGCTTTTTCACGGCTGCCAGTGTTTCTAGAGTCGCTGGCTTCATCCAATGTCCTGGTGTCTGAGCTACAATGTTATGGTGATTGGAAACCTTATGGTGTCGTGGGTTATGTACTGAGCTACCATCTGCAAGGTCATCAGTTCAAAACCACTAGCTGCGCCAAGGGAGAAAGAGGAGGCTTTTTGTGCGCAGAAAGATTCACCATCTCAAAAAAACCCCACAGAATGCTGCTCTGTGCTATAAAGGCGCCAAGAATCTTAACTGGCTTCATGGGAGTGAGTGTTTGTTTGTTTTTGATTTTGTGGTGTAATTGGTCTTTGTGAACATATCTCAATAAATTTGTTGATAATAAAGTAGCAATGAGAGGAAATGTTGAAGTATAAGATGCAGGCTTCATTATTGATAATATTATCATTCACGGCAGAACAGTTTGGCGAAACGATTCTGTTGTGAGCATTCATATAACCTAAGAAGCATTTGAAATTGGTAAGGAACTTTACTAAGGATTCTTTATGGTCTGGTAAGCAAGAACGTCCGTGAGAGGGGTGATCCCGTGAATTTCTGCCCTGACGAGGTTGTCGTGGTGGTCAAGTGCTGTCAGTCAGTTCTGACATTCACTGACCCCGTGCCCAGCAGGATGAAACACTGCCTGTTTCTGTTATTCTCTACAATACGCCAGCCACCCAATACCACGCACCGTCAGGCTAATGATGTGCTTCCTGTGCCAAGTGACACCAAACCTGGGGAGACCCCTGTGCGGGGCCCCAATCCCACCAAGCCTCTCAGAAACAGCTCTCCTCTCCGCCTCTCCCCAAAGGAGTTTCTGATGAGGAGCCAGGGACCGTGTGTGTAAGAGGGAAAGAATCCCTGAGCTTCCCAGCCAACAGGCAACCGGTTCTGTGGGGAGTGGGGTTTAAGGTGGCCTCCACAACAATAAACTCAGTCTACAATTACAGGAAGCGTCTCCCGCCCTCGTGCCAAGATCATCCATAATAGGAGAATGGAAAATGCAAACCGGTCCAGTCGCCGGTTGCCAAGGACTATGGAGAGAAAAACACATCACTTTGTGTGTGTGTGTGTGTGTGTGTGTATGCGCGCGCGCAACAAAGACGCCTGCAGACAGGAATATTTTACATGCACATACCAACCGCGCTCCACAGGCCATCGCTGCACTCAACTCGCTTTTCCTTGAAAGAAGTCCGCTCAGAAAGGCTCCGTGTCTGGCCTGGGGTGCGGAGGCCTTCGCATTGGCCTGCGTCTTCCTGTGGTCACTGGGGTGTCTCTGTGCCAAGACCCCTTCCAGACCTGAGAGCCGGGACCCTTGAGGATGCTCGCGGTCACGGACGGATCTGTGGGATCTAGGCCCTGTCGCCCTGGTTCCTAGAAACGCAAGTGTCCGTCTCGGGGACGTGGCGAAGAACCAAAGACAACACTGCGAGCGGGGAAACCCCAGCCATGTGGCATCCGCGTGGTCCGTGGTGGCCGAGAGTCCAGGAGCCACAGAGGATGCGCGTCACCCTCTCACCACAGGGGCCACCGGTGGGGCTGCCGTATCATCTTTCCTTAAAAATTTAAACAAAAAAAAATTTTTTTTGGTAATTTGAGGAGGCAAGAAGTGTGGGAAAGGAAAACTCCATAATTAGTTGGCGTGACTCTGTACTGCAGACTTCTCCCTCGTAGTTTGCCACGGGTGTTCTGTTTCCCGGGGGCGGGACCTCAGCCTCTGGAGCCTTAGCCTGTGAGGCAGGAGGAAGGGCCAGGGGGCTTCACCGGAAGCTGGAGCGTCCCCCTCGGGGTTGGGAGGCTTTTTGAGCTGTGGTTTTCCCTTTGGCAGATCTCTGAGCATGGGTGTGCCAGTCCTTCCCCGGGCTGCTGAGCTCCGGGGTCCCTTCTGCTCAGACAAGGCCTGGCCACCTGCATGCACCGTCTGGGATCTTCCTCTGCACATGCAGTGCCCCTCTCCCTTTCCTAGTGAAGGCTGATTTGACTCAGTGCAGGGAGGAGATGGGTGACCCAGGCTGGGTCGGACCCTCGGCAGAAGGGCAGGGGGCTGAAGTGAAGCAAGAGGCTGAGTGCTTAGATGCTCAGGGCTGCACAGGGGTCTCCATCCCGTCGGGCGGAGAGGGGCTGAAGCACTAGCTGTGGCTCAGGCTCTGGATCTCCAGAAGCTTTTCTGGCTTAAGCTCCAAAGCTCAGACCATTCACTCCTCACTCAGCTCTTGGGCCCCTCCTCATGCCCCTCAGCTAACAGGAAGAGCACCTTTGGGGGAAGGGTTCTCCCACCAAACCCAGTTCTAGGAAGCTGTACCCCAAGACTAGCTCAGGCCAATTGGGGAGCAGTGAACATACTTGTCGAAAGAGAATCATCCCTTTGCAGACCCCACTCACAGACCAGCAGCACAACAGGCCTCGGGTCTCTCCAGCAGCTCAGTACAAAGCTTCTAAGGAGTGGCTGGAAGGGATCATCCAGGGCCCATGTATCCTGATGTCCTGGAGTTAAGGGGGTGGGGGGGTGACAATATGCCACCGCTAGGCTTGGTAAGGTGAGCAATGATACCTTGTTGACTAAACTGGGGGATACCCAAATAAGGCTTTCTGCCATCTCCTCTGTCCTACCAAATGCCTGGAAAAAAAGTTGGGAGTTGTGGACCCAGACTGTTAGGACCAGAATCTCGCTATGTTCCAAACTAGTGTATGCTATAGGCAGGTAACCTTGTCATTCTATAATACGGAGGTGTTCAATAACACCTACCTCATGGGAGTGTTATGAGAAGACAATCCAAATAAGTGTTTCGTATTCATCAGTTCCTTGAGACTTGTCTGCTGGCAGTGAGCGGTGGTGGGTGGGCTTCTCATTGGCTCCGTGCTAGTGGTGAAGGCTCACCCTCACCCTCCTTGGATCCATGACTTGGCTGTATGACGTGTCGGTCCCTGTCTCTCAGACGATGACCGGGCCATGGGACGCACGTTGCCAAGAGAATGTTAGCAGTGTTCGCTGGGCACACACAAAGAGTTTTAGACAGCATGTTTGCAGTTGTGATTACTCACTGTTTCCTCCCATACTGCCACTGTTTCTTTCACGGTGAGACCGTGCCCGAGCTAGCCTGGTGGATTGGAGGGGAGAGGGGGAGGGGGGAAGTATGAAGTAGGACTGAGTCACTCGCCAGTCGATCCCAACAGGAGCGAGCTCAAACAAGAGGAGGGTAAACTGGGAGGAAAAGATGCAGACACATATCCTAGTCAGTCTCCTAAAGACAAAGAGGAAAGCTCGAAAGTGGATGGGAGTGGGTAAGAAACTCTGTTAACAAGAAAGCAAAAAACCAACTCTGGCCATGAACTTTCTCAAGGAAACAATGGCAGTCAGAAGACAATAGAATGAAACCTTTAAAGTATTCAAAAGAAAATAATTTCCCACCAAGGATTTCCTGAGATTCTTATTTAGTTAAATTTTTATGTATGAGATCATTTCAGATTTTAAACTTGAGCTGAGTTACAAAAGTCACACCAAGATTCTCTGTCAATTCTTCACTTAGCTTCTCCTGGTGTTAATATCTTACATAAGAAGGGGACAATGATCCCTTCTGAGACATTGTCATAGTCCCAATGCTCTTAGCTACATTATAGATTCTATTAGAATTCACTACTTTTACATGAAGGGCTCTGTCCCCCCCCCTCCCATCCCCCATCAAAGACCCCGCATTGCATTTAGTTATCTTGTCCTCTTAGCCTGCTATCTGTAACAGCTCCTCAGTCTTCGCTTGCCTTTAACATTTTTTCTCAAGTGTGAAGGGTGCTGATCAGGAATAAGCCAAACTTAATTGGGCTTGGTGTGGTGTTTCCTCATGATTAGGCTGATGTAAGAATGGTGTGGGGGCCTGTCTGACCTCCTCTGACTTCCCAAAGGGGAAGAAGAGTCTAACTCAGCAGCCATCCAAAGCCGATTTCTACACAGGAAAAGTAACTGCCGAATGTCTTCACACATCAAATACTCAGCCCTCTCCAGCTGCTCTCTCCTTCTCTGTAGGTTCAGCATGGGGCTTACTAGAAATGTCAGCTGGATAAAAAACCTCAGCATAGAGTTCTTCCAGTCAGGGAGACTTTTCTCAGCATACACTTGTGGATATTTATCTTGTTCTTTGATTGTAAAGTGATACTATTGCTCCCTGTATTTTATTTTATTTTATTTTTGTTTTTGTTTTTTTGGGGGGCATCACTGCTGTAATGGTCGTGGGAGTTACCAGCCTTGCTGCTGCTGGATTTGAACCGCCAAGCCAGTGGGCTGCAGTCTCACACTCAACCACTACGCTACCAGGGCTCAGTCTGCTCCCTGTATTTTAAACGCAGAAGAAATAACTCACAAAGATAAAGAAGCCACAAAGGCACGCCAAAGGGAGTTCTTCTAATGAAGAGTAGCCAGTGTAGTTAGAAGCACAATGAATTTAAGAAGAAATGAAGATCAACAAAGAGGAGTCTGAAAATATGAATAGATGTTGACTAAATAATCAAAAGCGAATGTCTTATGACAGTCCTGGAGATAGACATCATGATGGCATAGAAATGGTGTTGTGGGAAGGAGGAAGGTCCTCAAGGAGATGGGTGGACACAGTGGCCACCACAATGGGCTCAAGCACTTGTGAGGGCGGTGCAGGACCCCAGAGTGTTTCTTTCTGTACGACCTTGGGTTGTTGTGATGGGTAGGTTTGTTATGCCAACATGGCCACAAAAGATTGGTGGGACTGTTGTGACAGCACAGCCAATGAACACACGGGATGAATTGAAGGGCAGAGATAGGAAGGGCTCGGCGAGTCCCGCCCTCTCTCTTGCTTCCGGATCTTCGGACCAGACAGCTGCCTGGTTCGTCCTGTGCCTCGACCTCCAAGCAACACTACCCGTGGGACACCTAATCGTGGACTGTGTTGCTGTGAGTTGAGGTGCCTTCAAGCCCTACTTCGCCACGCTCCTGGGATATACATCTCTTGAGCTGGGGACTGTTGGACTCTGTCATCTGGCTGACTGTTGGTGACCTGCTCTGCTGTTTGCAGCCTGTGACCAGATAGACTGAACTGCTCTACAGAGGACTACTCAGTGGCCCTCAAGACTTGAAGGACTGCCAGTCTTCTAGCTGTCTCACGCAAGTGAGTTGCACCGAGCAATTTGTACTGCTTTATAGATAGCTGTTTCTTTCTTATCTTTTTTGTAAAGTTTTTTAGGCATCACTGCCCTCTGGTGGTGGGAGTAGGAGGCCCAGCCTTTGCTCCTGTGGAGCTGGACTTGAACCTCCATCCAGTGGGCCGCAGTCCCGTGCACAACCACTACGCTACTGGGGCTCAGCCCTCTTTCTTATCTTATATACCCTTTTTATATATAAATATATAAAGAGAATTACTAGTGTCCTGGTTTTATTTCTCTAAAGAACCCTCTGTGACCCAGTTGTTATGAATCAGAACTGACTCAATGGCATCTAATAACTACAATATCGATAGACATGAAATTTCTTGAAAAGGTAGGAGGGAAATAGACTCATTTTCTATTGCTGCCATAGCGTATTACAACCCTAAACAGAAGGAAAATGTGTTGGCTCATCGTTTCAGTCCGTCAGAAGTCTGGATGGTGGGTTTAACTAGGATCGCAGCTTAGAGTCTTAGGTAACCAGTCAACGTGTTGGTCTAGCTGGGGACTCTGAAGAAGTAGGGCTCAGGTCTCTGGTTCCTTGTTGGCTGTCATCTGGGGGCCACTCTTGACTCCTCATGGCTTGTCACACTGCCCCTTAATCATCAAACAGGCAACAGCACAGATTCACCCTTGGAATCTCTGCGATCTTTCTCTTCTGCCACACCTCTCCGACTCTAGTCAGGGAAAGTTCTCTACTCTTACAGTCTTGTGTGATTAGACTCGTTCCATGACATGTCTGTGTCCACAACCTTCATTATGTTTGCAGTGATCCTTCTTCCATGTAAACAGTGTATCCACAGGTACTGGCGATGAAGTTACACATCTCTTTGGGAGATTATTTGGCCTATTACAGAAAATGAATGAAATTGAAGAGTTCAAAGGTTACACTGTTTGGGAAAGCATCAAAGTATTAACTTTTGCCATACTTTTCAAAGTCAAGGATAGATAATCCTATTTCTGACATAATCAGTGGCAGAATGATAAGATAACTACAGCAAACAAGATAAGATAGGGAGAAGAGTCCCAGGTGATCTCAGTGGCCAATACACTCACTGCTAACCCAAAGTCAGAGATCTCAGTCCACCCAACAGAGCTTTAGGAGAAGTGATCACCAGATCTCTTTTTTATAAACCATTCCTTGAAAACCCGTGAAACTCAGCCCTGCTCTGCCAGGCATGGCACTACCAGGCATGGCACCACCAGCTTGTTGACAACTGGTTGGATTTGGCTTTAATGCAAGGAAAACATGAAATAGTTTCAAAAGATAGTTGATTAATACAGAAAGGAATAATAAAAGAGACAGAACAGGTAAAGCAAACAGAAAACAAACTCCACATTGATCATTGTGATCCCATAAATACTAGAAATCAGATTCATGGTAAATGGATAACATGCTCAGAGTCAAAGATGGACGTATTTGGTTTTGGAAAGAAAACCAAGATCTAGCAACATTCCGCTTACAGGTGACTCATTGGGAAATGGAGAGGTAGAGCGTAAAGAGATGTAAAAATAGACCCTGCCAACACGAGCCAAAAGAAATGTGGTGCAGCTACGCAAAGTCGAAGCAGCCCGATGCCCAGCAAGCGTACGGGAGTTTTTCCAACCATGGTCCTGACTCTCCTGGGTGTTGTCTCAGCTACCCGGTGCTGTTCCAATAGGAAGACCACAATGGGTGCACTCTGGTCAGGAGCCTCCCCGTGCAACAGGGAAGGGTCTAGGGAAAGTGCCTTCTCTAACTCCCTCAGCTTCTAGAAGCCCTGGTCTTCCTGGATTCCTTGGTGATCTCCAAGTGGCCTCTCTCATCCCTGACCTGTGCTCCTCGCCTTAACGTCTACTTGTGCTCATCATTCGGAAGTGACTGGTCCGGACACGTGCTGTCCTGCTAGGGCCTCATTTACACCACAAGGAAAACCTTGTTTTCCCACAGTAGTATATCCACAAGAATGGTATGTTGACGTGAGGTACTTCGAATCAATTTTTGACTCAGAGACCCGAGGAGAACTGCTGCATAGGGTTTTCTTGACTGTAATCTTCATGGAAGCACATCCCTATGTCTGTCTGAGATATCCCCATGTCTCAGAAGGCCAGCTTTGGGGTCATCAGATAAGCAGATAAGTTGTGCTATCAGGATTCCTTTCTACATGTATGTCACCGCCGTCAAGTCAATGCGGCCGACTCATTGTGACCCTACAAGACAGGGTAGAACTGCTTCTTCTGTGAATCTCTGAGGCTGTAACTCTGTGGGAGTAGAAAGTCCCATCTTTCTCCCTCAGAGCAGCTGCTGGTTTCCAACTCCTGGCCTCTGATGGCAACTCAACTTGTAACCACTACACCACCAGCTTCTTGACCACAGGTCTAGGGATTAGGAGAATTTGGCGGACACATTAATCAATCCATTGCAGACATCTATCCAGAAAAACAATCCTCATATCATACTAATACATCAATTCCAGATGGATTATTGATCTAAAGGTGAAATGAAAGACAAAGATTTAGAATATGCGTGAAAAAAGGTGTACTGATTTTTTTTAATATAGATTTTATTGGGGGCTCTTACAACGCTTAATACATCATTTGTATTAAGCATATTTGTACACATGTTGCCACATTCATCTACATTATCACTTGAACCCCTCCAGCATAATCTGCTCTTCCCCTCTTTCCTCTAGTTTTTTATTTTTTTAATCCCAACTCCCCATATTTCCCCTTCCCTCTTATCCTCCCTCATGAACTTTCAATAACTTCCAAATTGTTATTTCCTCTTCATATCTTACACTGTCTAATGTGTCACTTCACTCATTCCCCACCCCCACCCCCTGTTGTCCACTTCCCAGAGAAAAGGTCACATGTAGATCAGAGAAATTTGTTCCCCCTTTCTACTCCACCATCCCTCCACCCTCCCAGTGTCACCACTCCCCACTAGTCTCAAGGGATTATCTATCCTAAATTTCCATGATTTTGACTCCAATGTGCATCCCCTGGTCTAGCCAAATCTGTCTGGCAGAATTGGGATGATAGTCAGTGGGAAGGAACATTTGAGAACATTTCATTGCTACTACACTGCACCTAGACTGGCTCATCTCCTCACTACAACCCCTCTGTAAGAGGATGTCTCTTCACTTATTGATGGGCTTTGGATCCCCAATCTGAACTCCCCCTCACTTATAATGATATATATATATATTTTTTTTTTT
>PVJH01048641.1:0-10706 GCA_004026705.1 Nesogale talazaci
TGTTCTTATCCATTCACACAACAGCCGGCAACCTTGAGCTCCCGCTGGGCCCCTGTGAATTCAGCCGTGGGTCCGATGCTCTCCCGGGGGCCCATCTGCTGACCAATGGCTGAGAGCACAGCCCCGCAGGCTAGAAGAACATGGTGGAACACAGAGCCCAGGCAGAGGTCCTAGATAAGGGGTGAGAGAAATGTGGGACAAAACAATGGTAACTTTAAAAGCCAGGCTCCTGGCCTGACAGACCCTCAGGTGATGGTCCTCAGATGTCCGTCAGTCCTAGAACTGCCCTCAACTCACAGGCAAACAGTAGGACAATCCTTGTCTACCTTAGGGCACTCTGAGATCCAAAGGACAGTGTTTGTTTGGGGGGCGGGGATAGGAAAGAAAGAGTAATGGAAAGTGTTAGTCCAGGGTCTAAGGAGGAAGAGTGTTGCCTCCTTGCGGGGCTTGCAATCAATGTCACAAAACAACATGTGAGTGAGTCGTTGAATGAAAGGCCAATGTGCTCTCTAAACTTTCACCCACGTCACAATAAAAACTTTCTAAAAAGCAACAAGGAATGGCTCCGAAGTATCGTGGAGGCTGACATCTTCTGAGAGAGATTTGTTTATTCTTGGGGCAGTTCATGGTGCTTTCTGTCGTCTACACCTGCTCTCTAAGTCAGACACATCCATTCTCCTCCAGTCCTCCTTATTCAATGCCCAGCTTTCACACACTTGAGATGACTGAAAAGATGCCTGGCTTAAGCCAGGTGTCCCTTAGTCCTCAAAGTAACCTCCCAGCTTTTTAGCACTCTGAAAGGTTCCCTCTGTACATCGGGTGGGAACTTGGAGAGGGAAGACTTACCAGGGCCTCTGCTTCCCTGGCCTTGGCTGACCCAGTCCCCGCCACCCTCCCTGGAGCCTGCCACCTGCCACCCTCTGTTCCTCATTTAAGAAAGTGCAGGGTGAATATCACCATGTGGGGGGGCCTAGGCATATGGAGAGATCCTGTCTCTGTCCCTAGGAGAAGAAACTCAACCATCAGTCACTTCCAAGGGCAAGGAGACACAACTATCAGTGACGCTAAGACATGGGGGTTTAAGGGGGACTTCCTGGAGGAGGTGACATCTGAGTGGACTTGTAAGATGAGTAAAACGTCTTCAGACAGAAGAAGAGGCAGATTCCTGGGATGAGCTTCCAGGGTGCTAGTGTCTGGAATGCCCCTTAGAAGGGACCAAGGCTTGGTGGCACAGGGGTAATACATCAGGCTGCTAACTGAAAGACCAGTGCTTTGAAACCACTGGATGCTCAGGGAGACAGAGGAGACGTTCTACTCCTGTAAAGAGTGACAGTCTCAGAAACCCTCAGGGGCAGTTCTACCCTGTCCTTGAGGGAGCAGTGTGTTAGTCTGGGTAGACTAGAGAAACAAAGTTCATAAACACGCCTATGTGCATAAGAGAGTTTCATAGAAAGGGTAAGTGTACATTCAGAAAGCGTCCCAACCCAGTGCTGTCCAAGCCTATAAGTCCAACATGAGCCCATTTGTCCAACACTGATCTATAAAGTCCTCCTCCACCTCACAAAACACACACAATGACGCTGACTGCAGGAGGAAAGCAGAATCAGTGAGTGTCAGCATCTCAGCGCTGGCAGGGGTCTCCACGCGGCTGCTTCAGCATCCAGGGCTGCATCAGGGTAAGTCCACGTTTCTTCTCCTCAGGAGTGTCTCGCAGGAAGTGAGCCTTGCCAGCTCAAGCAGAGAACTGGCTAAGGCACCTGCACCCTGGTCGGACCATCAGAGAGCAAGCGACCTGAGAACTAGAAAGGCGAGGCTCACCAAGCCATTGCTCGCTCCACCCATCAATTAATCCCACCTGTGTTCATCGGCCAGGTGGGCACAATGAGCCTTAATGATCACAGTCAGTGTGAGTCAGAATTGACTCGGTGGCAGGGGAGGATAAGCAGATTTTAAGTAGGACACCATTGACCAGGGAGGGAGGGGGGATTCTTGATTAAAAATTTGGTCTCTATGGAGCAAAAAAAGTTCATAGAATGCAAAAATAGTAATATATTTATATTTATTTTAAAATGCCACGGGACATCTAGTCACCTTAGATTAGGAGCATTTGTGGATGAAACTGTGTCTCCCTCTCCCCGCACCCCCCACCCCCCAGCCAATACTGATCACTTTCTGCCTAATAACCTAATGAAAGGTCAATGAGGCCAGAGCGATGCTAACCCAAACCCTGATCACTGAGCAGAGTTAGAGACAGGGAAATAGGGCTCACACTGCCACGTGAAGACGCCCAGGGAGTTAAGATGCTCAGAGCCCTAGAAGCTAGGGTCCAGACTCCTTCTTCGAGGAAACACGTTTCTGTTCCTCAAAGCCACCCTCTCTCGATGTGCCAGCCAAGCCACCAAGGCAGTAGATAAGGAGAGACACAAACCCAAGGGCTCCCGGGCCCACAGTCCGAGAGGCGCTGTGGACCAGGATGGAAAGAGCCAGGCCAGGCGAAAGCACACCTCCAGGGCTACACTGTGGTCCTGGGAGTAGCAGCAGCAGCAGCAACAACAACTGCTTCACCTGGGACCTTGGAAGAAGTGCAGGTGATCTGGCCTGCCCCCTGGGGGTGGGGCCACCAGGCTGGTTTCATAAGAACCACACCATAAGACTCCAGTGAACCACAGAATGACAGGGCTTCCCGTTAGGCCCACTGCGGAGCTCATTAGAGTTTAATGAACTGTAAGGAGAAAACGACTCAGCCAATCAATCAACCAATTACTCTGACTGGGAAGAAAAGAACAGTCGATGTTCTCAGCCTTGGCTGCACAGTAGGGGCACCCCGAGATCATTAAACCCCTTCATGCCCCACCAGGCCTCAATCGAATCACAACACAGGCCTCTAAAGAGAACGTAAGTCCCGGCATGGCTATTATTTTTGAGATTCTGTTGATGTCGTTCCTCTGTGAACTTGAATGATGTGGTTCTGTCACACACTTTGAAGCTTCTGGCTCTTGGGGAGAATCCAGCGTCAGAGAGGCTACTCCTTCCACAGACACGGGCAGGTCCAGCGAGAGGAAGAGCCTGCTGAAACCACCCAGCTTGTGTCCAACCTATAGTGCTGACCCTAGAGCCCAGGCCTTCCAACCTCCCGCTCATCCCTTTCCTCTGTGCAGTCCAGTCATGGAGTCCCTGTGGGGCAGGTGGCGGGGGGGGGGGTGCTACAAAAATTAAGACACCGCTGCTAGTAGAAAAGTTAGAGGTTAACTGAGCCCTGGTGGTGCAGTGGTTGTGTGTGGGACTGCAGCCCATAGGGTTGACGGTTCAAATCCAGCAGCAGCTCTCCAGGAGCAAGGCTGGGTTTCCTACTCCCACCAGCGCAGTGATGCCCACACACACACAAAAAGTTAAAGGTTGAACCTAACAGGTCCCATGGGAGAAAGGTCTGGCTGTCTACTTTCAATGAGATGGGTCATATGGAAGCAGATGGAACCTGGGTCCACTGGGATGGACACAGGACCACCAGGAATGCGTCAGCTCCACGGCAAGGGGAAGAAGACACTGTCCCATTGACCCTGTGTGTGTCTGGACATGCACACGTACAGACATATAGACATATATGTACATGGCACACTGTGGTTTCTGTCAAGGGCTACTGAGTCGATTACCACTCACAGAGCGTCTGTGCTCAACAGAACTAAATACTGCCCGGTCCTGCTTCATCCTCACAACTGTTCCTAGGCTTGGACTCCATGTTGCAGCCACTGTGTCCATCTGACTTATTGAGGGCCTTCCTCTTTGCCACTGTACCTCGACCTTCCCAAGCACACTGCCCTTCTCCAGGGAAGGGCCTCTCCTCTCCTGAGAACAGGTCCAAAGAACTCACCCTCTGGCTGTGTTTCTTCTGAGACAGAGATGCTTTTTCTTTGGGCAGCCTGTGGTCCTTCCAATAGGCTTCACCAGCACCTGATTCAAACACATCAAGTCTTCTTCGGTGTTGTTTATTCAGTGTCCGTTTTTTACACATAGAACGATGTGTCTGTGTGCGTTCGTCCAAGTGGACTGGAGAAACAAGTCCAGATAGACTACTGGGTGTCTAAAAGAAAGCTTTATCTCAAAGAGCCATTCTGTATTAAGACAACACTATGGTCCAGTCCAGATCAAGCCCCTAAGTCTGATATTAGTCCATATGTCCAATACTGGTCTATAAATTCCTCTTTAGACTCACATAGCACATGTCATGCTGTCGAATGCAGGAAGATCACAGGACAGCAGGTACAAAGTCTTGTGGATCCAATGACGGTGGAGGCATCTCCAGGGCTCTGGCTTCCATCAGCGTGGGTCCATGTGGCTTGTCAATGGGAAAGTGAAGCAGAGAGAGAGTTCCCAGAATCCTCATGAGAAGGCCACACCCACAAGAAGGGATCATCAGGTGGTGACCTGATTGACAGGCTAGACTCTACCCCTTCATTCTCTTATCAAGTTGACATGAAATTGTGTAACTAACACACTGTATATATGTGTCTATCTATATACATATATACACCTCTATATATAACTATATAGGGGTATGTGTGTGTGTGTGTGTGTGTGTGTATGGGGGGGGGGTACCAAAAATCCAATGTTCATTTGTTTTTTTGATGTGAAGGGGATAGCACATTTGGAGTTCATCCACCAGTCAGAATGTTAATCAAACTTTCTATTTAGAGGTTCTGAAAAGGAGGTTCTGAAAAGATTGTGTAGCAGTTGTGTGACCAAAAAAAAAAAAAAAGATCTCATTTGTGACAGACCAGGACAGTGCACCTGCTCACAGAGCCATCTCAGTGTTACAGTTTGGGGCAAAAAAAAAACAAACACCCTGGCATGCCTCTTTTACCCCACACATCTTACTTACCTGATCTCCTAGCATGCAACTTCTTTTAATTCTGTGAATGAAGTGCCACATGAAGACACAGCGATTTGACCATAAGAAAAAGGTGAAGAAAACAATTGGGGAGATGCTGCCAGATATCCAAACAGATGAGCTTGAAAAATGTTTCCTAGACTCACAGATTTGACAGATGTACTAAGTGTAATGGAGAGTACTTTGAAGGTGCTGAGGTTGTTTCTTTTGTTTTGCTTTGTTTTTAATTTCAAATGCATCTCTCTGGGGAGAAAATCTGTTTGGGGGAGTTTCCCCCCTTGTATATATAAAGAGAGATGCATAGGGGGAGAGGGAGAAGTATATGTGTGTACAGATACAAGGATAGCTATATGAGAGAGAGGTATACAAAAAGGAAAAGGGAACAAGGGGTGTGTGTGGTTCCTTTGGACTTCTATCCACAGGTTGTCCATTCAAACCCATCAGTCACTCTGAGGAAGAAAGATGAGGCTTTCTGCTCCCGTGAAGATTGGTCTTTAAGGGCTCTCTGTGAGCCTATAAAGTGACGGTTCTCAACCTGTAGGTCAAGACCCCTTTGGGGGTCAAATGACCCTTTCACAGAGATCTCCCGATTCATAACGGTTGCAAAAGGACGGGAATGCAGTAGCAACAGACATGCTGTTATGGTTAGAGTCATCACCACATGAGGAGCTGTTCTGAAGGGTCGTGGCGTGAGGAAGGTCGAGAACCACTGTCATTGAGAGTTTCTGCATCAGAATCAACTTGATGGGAGTCTATTTACTTCATACACACTAGCTGTATGCAAATGCGCCTGTGTACGAAGGTTGTACACAGAGATGCATTTCGCACACAAGTCCCCTCTTTAGCGGTCATTTAAAATGTGATGGTCAGCAGCTGAGTGCTTATTATTCTCACTGGCTTGGAGAAGTAACAGTAAACTTTAAAATCTCTACATCTAGGTTACGGCCTAGAAAACCCTTATAGGGCCGTTCTGTTCTGTAACTCAGGCCGCCCAGCATCGAGATTGGCTGCATGGGCCCCAGCAGCAGCAGCGGAGTCCTCAGACTGTAGGGAGGCCAGTGGAGGCACGGATGAGATCCGTGAGCATGGTGAGGTCTGGAGATGTGTGGAGCCCCCCAAAAAACAGGGCCCGTTTCTGAGGGCCGGTTTCCACCTAAGTGCTGACAGGAGAAGGTAGTGACAGACTGGCCCCACAACGCCTACCTGGCCTGGACTGCTAGCCTGAGCATCTCTTGCTATGTGGTCCAAGCCTGGCGCACCGAAGGACGCATTGTGGGCAGTTCATCCCTGCATGGTAGCAGGCCCTCATTTTGTCATTCCATGTAGCTGCTGAGAGAGAGAGATGGAGCCAGAGAGGGAGGGGAGCGATAGAATGAGTTCAGCTCTTTCTGGGTCCTACAATGGACCCAGCCAGCCTGGCTTTTCTTGATCATCTCTGTTTAAGATTGTATTGATCAGGTCATATCAAGAGCATATGATCATTGAAAAAAGTTTCTGTCCTGGCTTCTCTCTGGGAACCTCTTGGTCTCTCACGCAAACGAAAATTTGAAAACAAAACCAAGGTTGGCCTGTGCGTACAATGGGTACTTGTTCCTGTCAGCATGAGATGGACACGGGACCCCACGGTCAGCTCGGTGGCACTGGCTCTGTCTTGCTGGCAGCGTTTCTAAGTGTAGGCTCTCAGGATGCCAAAGACACTCCAGCAGTGAGCTGGAAAGTGTGCCCGGGGCTGGCAGGCAGAGGAGGGTTTAAGATCTCTTCTGCTATTTTTCAAAAGGATTGAAGCCCAAGCAGTATACGTAGATTGAACTGGGGGAGCAGTGCAGGCTGTTGACATGGGACATGTGTTCCAGGTGAGCAGATGGAGATGCCAAGCTTGTGCTAAGGGCTGGATCCTTCCCCTGCGTCGAGTTGCATACATGCCCACAGGGGGCGCTCTCTCTCTCTCTCTCTCACACACACACACACACACACACACACACACACACGACATGGTTTTAGAGAAGCAAGAACTTTATCACTAGGAAATAAATGCTACTCTTTGGGTATTCAGAGGAATTTATTAGAAGTGTTTGCTATTATGGTCAGTAGCGCCTGGGAGGTGCTAGAAGGCCACGTGAAAGACAGCACAGGCTTGAGGGCCACACACCCAAAGCCAGCCCGATCCAGCACTGACAGCCCACAGGCAGGATGACCTGGCTTCCCTGCCCGCTCCTGCCTGAGGAAGCCTGCAGTGAGAAGCACAGGCCCTGTGCTGCTGTCAGCTGCCCACTCAGAGTCTTGAGCAGGTGAGGACATGGTCAATCAGGGGCCTCAAGGGGCATCCCCAGCTGGGCCCCCAGGACTATCCCTGCTCTGAGCTCAAAGTCCGTGTTGGAAGCTTATTGTTTCTAGACCTGCTACCCAAGCTCTTGAGCCCTGATGACAGCGTTATGGACTCAGCTGCTAAGAGAAAGGTTGGAGGTTCAAATTCACCCATAGATCTGGCCACCTGCTGCCACCAAGGTGACAGACACACCCTCCGGGCAGCTCTGCTTGGTCACGGGCATTTGTTATGAGTCCATGGACTCTAAGCACAGGACAATGAGACGGCTTTTTCCCCGTCTAGCCATTGGGACTCCATGGAGACCAGCCATGCTGCCCACTAAGCTCAGACAATGGCAAGGGGACCCCTGACAGGGTCTGGAGTGCAGAGAGCTCACTGCCAGGGCACCGCCAGGAAGCAGCTGCCCACCTGCCAGCATTCCGGGAAGGGGGCCGCCAGATGGCAAGGCAGCCTCACACAAGGCCATCCCCCCTGGGAGGCCTGGCTGAAGGAGCCCTGCCAGCTGCCACTTTCTGTCCTTGCTCCTCCAACTGGTTTTTTGAAGAGATGGAATTCCATGAGGAGACACAATATGATGCAGGTAGTTGGGGTGGGGGCTGGCAGGGACTACGCATCTGTAAAACGAAGAAGTGGCCGTGCCCCTCACCCCACCAAGAGGTAGCTGTGAAGTGACAGCAAAACCTAAAATCTGGGAGTAAAAAATTCTGTTCCTAGTACTGTCTGCCCATGTCAAGGCTGAGCCCATTAGAGAGGTCCCCAGATGAGTTGGGCCCCTTCATAGCAAACCTCTCTATCTACAGTCTAAGGGGGCACCTTTACACTATAGCCTAAGGGACACTCACTCTCTAGCTGCAGTCTAAAGGACACTTCTACTCTCTACCCACAATCTAAGGGTCACTTCTACTCCCTACTACAATCCAAGGGATACGTCTACTCTCTATACAATCTCAGGGACACTACTCTTTATCTACAGTCTAAAGGACACTTTTCCTCTCTGTCTACAGACTAAGGGACGTTCTTCTCTTTATCTACGGACTAAGGGACGCGTCTACTCCATGGTACAGTGTTGGAGGATCCACGAAGGTAAGTAAAGAACTATGGACTCGGAAACTCAGAGGCGAAGTGGCGGTGCATTGGAATTGGATCCAAGCCACCAGCTGCTCTGTAGAAGGAAAATTGAGCTTCCTACTCGCAGGAACAGTGAGTCTGGGAAGCTCACCGGGGGTCACTCTGAGTCATCAGCAACTCGAGGGCAGTGAGACCAGGGTTCCAGTGACGCCTGAGCGGACTTGTTCCAAATGACGCGTCTCAGCAGGGCCTGCGATGAGTGCGTGGTGGCGGGAGACACACCCTCGCAGTCACACAGGTCTTAGTCTCTCAACCAAGCGCCTGCCCATTCTTCAAGGGTACCAAAGGCGGTCCCCCAAACTCAAAGACCATTGAAAAGAAACTTGATTTCAGTCTCCCGAGGATGTCCAGCCACTGTGTGGACGTGCTTTGAATGGATCAGTTGGGACTCCTTCAGGGAAGGGTTAAAGAGATGGAAACACAGGCTTCAGGAGCATACTGACCTGGGTGGAGACTGCCATGAGACGATAGCTTCAGATTTTGATCGCTTTGTTTTAACAAAGGTTTTTGTGGTTTGGGGACAAAATTTTTTACAAAGTCCTCTCATTTTCAACACTTCACGTTGTTTCTCTTTTTAACTCCAAGTTATTACTCAAGAAACTACCCAGGTCTGTTGAGTGAGCCAAACTCACTGTTTTAGGTAAATATGACATTCTCATCAAAATGTGGGTCTTTGCAATGGTGAAACTTTCTAGAACTCCACGGCAGGACCTCTGAGGACAACAGCAGATTACAACAGGCTGCTTCCTGATAGAAAAATGAGCATTTTAGCTGAGCCCTGGAGGCACAGTGGTTGAGTGCGGGACTGCAGCCCACTGGGTGGGCGATTCAAATCCAGCCACAGCTCTCCAGGAGCAAGGCTGGGGCTCCTACTCCCACCAGCGGACAGTGATGCCCCCCAAAACACACACACAAAAAAAGAAAGAAATATGAGCATTTGAAAATCCAAAACCAGGGAATCTCTCCAGAAAACAATTTCAGGAAAAGACTATGACCCACTGGAGAGTCCTTTATGGCAAAATCTTTTTAAAGGTGGCTTTTTAAAAAGTCAAGACCATGTGCCTGAGAAGAACAGCGTTCTGAAGACTTTGGGGGCAACCCGCTGTTCTGGCTTTGTCTTCCTTCCCTGAGAGCCATACACCTGCCAGGTGCTCCTCCCCGCACTCCCCCCTTCCCCCTCCCCACCTTGGCTTTGAGCATCAGAAGCCAGAAATCTCTGGATTCTTCCTCCAGTGATGTTACTTGACCTCCAGGAGGTTGGCCCACACTCCTCTGGGTTTCAGGGCCGCCTGCCCAGGCTGACGTGGGGGGGACCTCTGTCAGTAGCATGGGCATCCTGCAGAAGCTTGTCTTCACACACACACACACACACACACACACACACACGCACGCACACATTGCATTAGAACCGGAGTTTTCACATGCTCATCAGGAGTCCTGGTGGCACAGTGATTAAGCGCTTGGATGCAAAGACCCACCCAGGGGTCCCCAGGAGAAACGACTCAGCGAAGACGATTAGGTGGCGTGCCGCCTGCGGGCACACATTAGGACAAGGTAGAGCTGGGGTGTCCTAGGCTGACATCTTCCCCTGGACCCGTCTCCTAAGGAGCCCCTGGTGGAATCGAACCATCTGCCTACTGGTTTGCAGCTGATCTTTAACCGTCGCCTCACCCGGGCGCCTGCCCGTGAAGACTTCAGCCAAGAAAGGCACCCCACAGGGCAGGCTCCAGGGTCCTGTCGTGCTGGATGGGAGTCGGATCCCCAGGAACAGCGACAGCCGCCAGGTGGTCCGTGCTGAAGACAGCGGTACGTCATGGTCAGGTCGTGCGTGAAATCGGTCAAGAACAAGACCTGTGTAGCTGCAGTTACTGGCTCACAGTGGCCCCCATGTGACAGGCGTCGTCATGCATTCCCTCTGAAACCTGCCACCCTTCTCCGCAGCTGGGCCTGGTCCTAAAGGGCAGAGACGGCGTCTCCCGGAGCAAGGACCAGAGGGGGCAAGGCGTGGTGTGCGGACAGCAAGGAGCTGGGACCCCTGGGAGCCTCTGCCCACCCCAGACGTGAACACGTCAGGCCCGTGCGGGGGTTCCGTCTTGGGCAGAGGGAGCAAAGTCAAACGGTAATGGGAAGAACAGAGCATAAGGGGTGGACAGGGGCACGGATGGCAAATATTGTGTACCCCTGTACAAACCGCGTAGGAAGTTATCAGCCACGCCGTCAGGGCCGTTCTGACTCATAGCGCCCCCGGAGTGTCGAAGTAGAACTTCAAGCTGCAGGATCTGCAGTGACTGATTGGGGGCCGTGGTGGGTATGCATTGCTCTGCTTACCACAAGGTCAGCAGTTCTAACCAACCAATGGATCCATGG
>PVJH01048642.1:0-10730 GCA_004026705.1 Nesogale talazaci
GGTTGCAGGGAGGAGACAAGCCAGTCAAGATTAGACGTAACAACAATGAAATGTGCAACTCTCCTCTAGTTCTTAAACACTTCCTTCCACCTACTATCATGATCCCAATTCTACCTTACAAAATCATCTAGACCAGGGGATGTACACTGGAACTGGAAACATGGGAGATTCAGGACAGATGATCCCTTCAGGTCCAGTGATGATACCGGGAGGATGGAAGGAAGGTGGATTAGAAAGGGTTAACCCATTGTAGGGATCTACATATATGCTACTCCCTGGGGTATGGACAACAGCAAAGTGTGATGGGGACACATTGGGCAGTGTACAATATGACAAAATAATGATAATTTGTAAATTATTAAGGGTTCATGGGGGGGAAGAGAAAGGAGGGGGGATATGGGAAGCTGATACCAGGGACATAGGTGGAAGGAGGATGTTTCGAGAATGATGATGGCAACTGTGTACAATTGATGTATGTATTGATCATCCAAAGAATTGGATGACCTCCCCAATAAAATGATTTAAAAAAAAGTGAGACTTTGTAATTTTTACTCTTGGCATGTTACCAAAAGGGAACACTTCCTTTGTACAGACACCAGGTTTGGTATAAAGTACAGGGAAGAATACAAAAAGCACAAAAAGATTCATTGACTGGGTAGTTGCAACAATGCGATCAATTATGGTAACAGTTGTGAGGATATTCCAGGACTGGGCAGTGATTTATTTTATTGGACCCATTTGTAAGCACAACAGCAACAACAACCAATTTTGAAATTATTGAGTTTGAATGATAATAACTAATTAATAGTTAATTACATATGAGAGGGCATCAAAAGGTTGGTGGAAAACATTTAATGCTAGTAGAATTTTTCCATGAACATTTTAAAGCCTCCTTGTATATATTCCTAGTCATTGCTGGGCAAATTAAAAATAATTTTTGTGGACATTTAGAAATCACAAAGAATAATTGAAACAAGAAAAACATGTTTCCAAATGATAATAAAATTGATAGAAGAAAAATTTAACCTTAAAAAGAGAAAAGCAAATGTGTGAAAAATGTGAGCAATAACACAAATTGTAAGAAGTATTTGGGCTGAGCCCTGGTGGCGTAGTGGTTGTGCGCGGGACTGCGGCCCACTGGGATGGAGGTTCAATTCCAGCAGTGGGGCTGGGCCCCCTACTCCCACCGCCAGAGAGCAGTGATGCCCCCCCCCCCAAAAAAAAGAAGCATTTGATTTCTGAATTGCCTAGTAGTAGTATTATTTCATCTTTCCAGTTCCCTTTCTTGTGTTAAACTTTAAGTTGTTTTCTTTTATCTTTCAAACACCTTGGTAAAGTGTACGTATTCATAACATTTTATAAACTCATTTTGGAGACTTTCCCATAATGTTGACACTGTAGATGAATATTTCATATGTCTTTGATATTTCAGCTGTAGCAAACAGAATTTGAATTTTTAAAAGTAAAAATCATGGTGATTTTCATTTCTGGGTTTATAAGTCTGAAAATAAGTCAATTTAAGAATTTACTTAAGTTTTAATAGTGTATAATGATAGTGGATCTCCCCAGTAAGAAAAATAGATATGATAGAAATGTTGCTCTGAAGATTTAGAGATTTTATTTATTTTATTACCTCCTTAGCCTTTTTTAATGAAGAAGATTACCTTTGATTTCAAAAATGCAATGACATTGGTGGGATAAGTCCTTGAATGGTAAATTGTAATTTAAAAATCAATTTCTTTTGTAAATGAAAAATATCTGCTAATGTTCTGATAATAAATGGCACTAATGTCATAAAGAATCTCATAATTCCTTAAAATTTGACATCTTTCCCCCTAAAAAATGTTATGCTATTGATGAGACTGGTTCAAATCAACCAGCACATCAGTAGCATAACTTTTTTTAGAATGGTATAGTCTAATAGATGTTAGAATCAAGTTTAAATAAGAAAATGTGTGTTAGGATTTTTATCCATATTTATTCACTCTGTATCTGAACAAATCCTCCAAGAAGCTAGTCTATATGAAGAATAACAGCATGAAGATTAGAGGAAGACCCAATGATAACTTGTGATGTAGAACTAAAGTAAACTTGCTGACTGAAAGTGAAGAGATTTTGAAGCCCTTCTGATGAAGATCGAAGGCTATACCCTTCAGTATGGATTACACATTAATGTTTTAAAATATCCTCACAGGGAACAAGTGATATAAAATCGATGGTGAGGAGGGTGTAAGAGACTTGGTAGGGCTTGAGCAAGGGCAATGTAACTGAGAAGAAATACTGAAACCCAAATAAAGGCTGAACATGATAGTGGGGCAAGAAGAAAGGAAAAGGAAATAAAGGAAAAAACTAGGAGGTAAAGGACATTTACAGAGGTCTAAGTGCAGGCATGCACATAAGTAAATGTATTTATATATGATAGGGAAATAAATCTATGTATATATTTATAGATTTAGTATTAAGGTAGCAAATGGACATTAGGCCTCTACTCAAATACTCCCTCCATGCAAGAACTCTTTGTTCTAATAACCTGGCATTCCAATTGGACCTTACAAATCTGGTTACACCAAAGCATGTGTACTGGTACAGATAAGAGCTGGAAATCCCAATATGATAGCTGAAGACAAAGTGGGTGCATAAGCAAATGTGGAAGAAATCTGGTGGTTCCTGGCTATCAAACAATATAGCATATGGGGTCTTAAAAACTTGAAGATAAACAAGCAGCCAGCTAGGTGAGAAGCAATGAAGTCCACATGGAAGAAGCACACCAGCCTGTGTGATCACGAGGTGTTGATAGAATCAGGTATCAGGCAACAAAGAACAAACTATCATGTAATTGTGAATGAGGGTAATTGGGGAGTGGAGATCCAAAGCCCAACCTTAGGCAACTGGACATCCCCTTACGGAGGGTCGTGGGGAGGAGATGAGCCAGTCAGGGTGCAGTAAGCTCCTTTGAAACATACAACTTTTTTCTAGTTTTTTTAAAGTTCTCCCCCTCCCCCTGTCCCCCAGTATCATGAGACCAATTTGACCTTACAAATCTGGCTACGCCAGAGCATGTTCACTGGTACAAATAAGAGCTGGAAATGCAGGAAATCCAGGACAGATAAATGCCTCAGGACCAATACTCAGAATAGCATTCCCAGGAGGTTAAGGAAAGGTGGGGGGAGAAGGCGGGAACCGATCACAATGAACTGCATATAACTCCCTCCCAGGAGAATGGACAATAGAAAAGTGGGAGAAGGGAAACATTTGCCAATGCATAAAAAAAAAATTATAAATTATCAAGGATTCATGAGGGAGTGAGGGGTGGGGGGGGGGGGAATCCAAAGCTGAAACCAAGGGTTCAAGCAGAAAGAAAAACGATGATGGCAACAAATGTACAAATGTGCTTGACACAATGGATGAATATACAGACTGTGATAAGAGTTGTACAGCCCAGCAATAAAATGACTAACCTAAATAGATAAATAAACAAGCAAAAATTCTCACAATTGCAGGGCTGAGCCCTTGTGCGCGGGACTGCGGCCCACTGGGACGGAGGTTCAATTCCAGCAGTGGGGCTGGGCCTCCTATTCCCACCACCAGAGAGCAGTGATGCCCCCCCCCCAAAAAAAAACTAGAAAAAAATTCTCACAATTGCATCAGTAAGCAACCTCAAACTGGAGAAAATTTGATTTATCATGATTTTATTTTAGATCAGGGAAGCAATGAGAGAACACATAGCTCTCATCAAATCTGCTGCCAAAGACCTCTATAATGTATTAAAACACAAAATGTTACTTTGAAGACTAAGGTATGTCTGACCCACACCGTGATATTTTTAACTACCTCATATGCATGTGAAACTGGACAATCAGTAAGTGCCACTAATAAGAACAGATTTCTTTGAGCTGTGGTCTATCAAGAATTCTGACTATATTGAGGACTGCCAGAATGATTTGTCTTTGAAGAAATATAGCCAGAAATTACCTAAGAAGCAAGGTTGACATTGCTGATAGAATGCCACACATTCTAACAGTAGGCAGCAGTTTCTGGAGGACATGATGCTTCATAAAGTAGATGTCCTGCACAAAAGAGGAAGTCCCTTGACAAGGGGGATAGCCACAATGACTGCAGCAATAGGCTAAGACTTGTAACTATGATGGGGAGGGTGTGGGACTAGGACTAAGTTCATGCTGCTTTGAAAGGTTCACAATGACCTGTGCTAAAGAAGTGTATTGAATTTAAAAAAGATGTGAAGCCATTCTTAAACTCTGCAGATGGAACTGAAGGAGGTGAAAATGATTATTCTCACAAATTCAATGATAGCATAGCTGAAGGGCAAAAACTTTCCATTGTGTTTTCTGTTCTTTCCTGAATGTCCTCTAAATTAGGGAGGCTTAAAAACAGCAAAGGGAAATAAGCTCATTTAAAGTGTCATTTTTGTTTACAAGTTCATATACCGTAAGGTGGGTTTTTTAATCTTTTGTTTTGTCAGTCTTCTCACTTGTGAAATGTGAAAGTGGCAGATATCATGAAGAAAAAGAGTGAGGATGACCACTGTTTGCATACTGACCTTTGATTAGCTGGGCTTTTCATTAAAGGTAGGATCTCCATGCGGATGGGAATCAAGAGATAATCCTTTCTTGAATCAGGGACTGTTACGTAACTGAGGAGTCGGTGATGAAGAGGTCTGGAAAGGGCACGCTGTTCTGGAGCCTACAAAAGACAAGATGCCTGGAATAGACAAACAGCAAGCAGACTCTGAGAGGTTGGGAATGAGTTCCTGAGAGAACCAATGGGAACATTTAATGGGGGGAATGATATGAATGCAATGTGTCATGCCATGTGGGTGAGGAAGACCACTTGTAGGAGGTGAGATTTGAGATGAAACAAGGCAGATGAAAACTGGCATAGCAAGTGAAGAGTGAAAGAACATGTTGTACTTAGGGAAAAGCAAGTGCAGAACATGTGAATGAGAAATGTTTTTAACGACCAGGGAGAGTGAGGAACATTTTTTATTATTAGAAAGAACTTCCTGGTAGTCGTAGTCTAGTGAAAGAGCAGGAGATTAATAAGGAGAAGTGAAGAGTAATCCACAGGAGGCAAAACACATTGCTATTTGGAAGCCAGGTGATTAGTATGAGTTTCTGTTTATGTATATGTAATGCTAGATGTTCACATTGACCTCCAAATGAAAGGCAAACAATGAAAAGATCTTAACCCTTGAACTACTTTGTTTCATCAGAGAAACTCTCAGTGAAAACATATTTTGGGGGGTGGGGTGGTAGAAAAAAGCAAATGCGGTGCCCAAACTCAACAAACTGCCAGCTTCTGTACTAGTTTCACAAAACATTCTCCAATGACAAACTATGTTAGTTTGATTAGAATTGTCTATTTTGTCATATCTGCTTGGTATGAACAAACAGATAAAAAAAAACCCAAAATTATAATTGAGTCAATTCTGTTTCTGTGGGTCTCAGAGTAAAATTCTGGTTCATAGAGATTTTGAAGGTTAATCTTTTGGAAGCAAATCAGTATTCTTTTTTTTTTTTTTTAATTTTTTTTTTTTTGGCATCACTGCTCTCCGGTGGTGGGAGTAGGAGGGCAGTATTCTTTTTCTCCAAAAGCAACTCTGAGTGGATTTGAATTGCCAACCTTTTGGTTAGTAACTTTGTACTTAAATATTTTCTGAAAAAATTGTTTTATATCAAGAGACATGAAATGTATGTTACGTTATGAATTGCATTATATAAATTCTACAGATACAGAAATGGTTCATAGTAGAATCCTCATTTCTTACTTGGGAGACTTAATTTAGATACCCATCCATTGTGTCTGAAGTAGAGCTATCACCTGTCTAATGATGAACAGGAGTAAGAGAACTACCAGACAAAGATGGATTAAAAAGCAAAGTCTGCTGATACACTTACACAGAGTCAGTCAAAAAGAACCCTGTGGATTCCAAGGGTGGTATTCCAACTAACTCTAAAGATTCCAACTAGATAGCTTTACCCTTCATTGTGCGTGGACTCACAATTAATCAGGATCCACTAACAACTACAACCTGGGGGTTATTGTGAAATTATGATTCAGGGTCTTCAAAATGTCTCCCTTAGGAGGTATTCATTCCCGTGTTTTCAGTAGTACATCTGCCAGGTTTAACTTCCAAACTTCATAGTGAACAATATAGGAGAGACATGATTAAGCTGGTGTGGCCTAAAACACACTAGTTTCTTTCCTTAGGTCCTAGGATTGAGGCTGTTGCTAGTTGTGAGAATGAATGAGGTTTTCTTTACAATCATATCTTTTGTTATGTGAAGAGTTTCTACTCTGAAATCTAGAGTGGGAATAGATATAACACTGGATTTCTTTAAAAACAAAAACTCCTGCTCTGTCTTCATTGTGTTAACCAAAGCATGATTATATTACATTGGTTAAAATATTTGCCACTTTCACTTTGGGACCAGGACGTAGCACCCCATTAGACTTGACCAGAAAGCATTCATAAAGGTCAGCAAACAGTCCTGGAACTATATACAGGCTTTTCTTTTTTTTGTCATTGGATTTTTGTTGTTGATGAAGTTTTATTTTGTTTTGTTTTATTCTGCAGTTTTATTTTGCTTTGTGCTTATTGTTGTTCCTATATGTCTATCTAGATAATATGGGCTGGATAAACAATCCAGATGAGAAAACCATGGACCAACAGTTCTAGGGAAACATGGGAGAAGAGGAGGCAGGGAAAGGAAGGAGATCATCAACAAACTCAGGGACAAAGGAACAAGTGATCTAAAATAGGAGGTGAGGAGAGTATTAGATGCCTGGTTGGACTTAATCAAGGGTAATGTAGCTGGGAGGCATTACTGAAGTCCAAATGAAGGTCAAACATGATAGTGGGACAAGAGGAAAGTAAAATGAAATAGAGGAAAGAATTAGGAGGCAAAGGGCCTTTATAGAGGTCTAAATGCAAACATGTACATATATAAATATATATATAATGATAGGGAAATATATATGTATACATATTCTAAGTATTAAGCTTGCAGATGAACATGGGGTCTCTAAGCAAGTATTACCTCAATTCAAGAACACTTTGTTTTAGTAACTCGGCATTCTGTGGTGCTCACCGCCTTAACATGCTTGCTGAACACAAAATGGGTGCATAAACAAATGTGGTGAAGAAAGCTGATTGTGCCTGGCTATCAAAAAATATAGCTTCCGGGGTCTTAAAGACTGAAAGATAAGCAGACAGCCATTTAGCTGAGAAACAACAAAGCCTACCTGGTAGAAGCACACCAGCCTCTGTGATCATGAGGTGTCCATTGGAACAGGTATCAGGAATCAAAAATCCAGAACAAAGAATCATATTGATGTGAAAGAGGGGACAGGCAGAGTGGAGACCCAAAATCCATCTGTAGACCCTTCCAGAAGGGTTACAAGGAAGCAAGAATGTACTAGTTAGTTGTAAAGCACTGATGAAACACGCAACTTTCCTCTAGTTTTTTAATGTTTCTTCCCCCCTCCCCGCCACTATCATGACCCCAAGTCTTTCTTACAAATCTACATAGACCAGAGCATGTACACTAGTACAGGTAAGAACTCAAGACACAGGGAATCCAGGACAGATAAACCCCTTTGGGACCAATCATGGAAGTACCAATACCAGGGGGATAAGGGGAGAATGGAAGGAGAAAGGGGGGATTGATCACAATGATCTATATGTAACCCCCTCCTAGGGGGATAGACAACAGAAAATTGGTGATGGGAGGCAGTGCTCAGTGTAAGACATGAAAATTTGGTTTATAAATCCAGGGCTCATGAGGGAAGGATTGGGAAGAAGGAGGAAGTGAGCTGATACCAAGCACTCAAGTAGAAAGGAAATGTTTTCAAAATGGTGATATCAACATATTTACAAATATGCTTAACCCAATGGATGTACCATGTATACGCGAGTATAAACTGACCCAAATATCAGCTGAGACATCTAATTTTACCACAAAACTGCATTAAAAATGTGCTGAAAACTCATACACGAGTATATACAGTATGTATGGATTGCGATAAGAGCTGTAAAAGCCACCAATAAAATGATTTTTAAAAGTTTGCCAATTTTATAAAATAAGTGTAGACTGATTTTCATTGTCAAAAAGTTTAGGTTTTGACTAATGTATTTGTCATATGCATAATAATAGGCGTCTCATCACCATGCAGATGCATTTGCTTTTATCATGAGTAGCTGGCTTACACTGAAGTTTCTGCTTTGAGCAAGGACGCTGCCAAATCCAAAGTAAGCAGTTCAAGCTCCCCAGGAATTCCATGATAGAAAGACAGGTCTTTCTCTGGCGGTTACAGTCTCCGAATCTCACAGGGGAACTTCTACCTCATCTTAAATGGTCACTATAAATCCTCGTAGACTTAAGGGCAATGAGTTTGTTTTTTATATTTTATTGTGCTTTTACTTCCACGTAATCCTTATGGCGGGGTTACATACTTTAAAGTGTGTTTATACTGCAAGGTTCAATCTACATTTACAGAAAAAAGCTGCTTCTTTATATAAGGTGCAATCTGATTTGCATTCCCCTTACTCTGGATGATAATAGAGTTAGCGTTATATCAGGGGCTATCAAAAGCTACGTATTTAATTTTTAAAAACAAAACAACTTTATAACCCTCAAAGTACTTTTCTTTTTTTTTCTTTTTTTTCACAGTTGTAGACCATTTTATTCCTTCTTGTGCTCATCATACTAGTCCCCCATATTCTCCCAATTTCCCCAAAGAATCAGTTAATTATTAGTCCAGTTACTGTGTCTATTCATTTACCTGGATTTCATGGGGCTCTTACAGCTCTCACTACAATCTGTACACCGTTTGTGCCAAGCATATTTCTACAATTGTTGCCTTAATCTTTTTCTTTAAAATTTTTTTATTGGGGCCTGGTACATTTCTTATATCCATCCATCCATCTATCCATCCATCCATGTGTCAAGCACATTTGTACATATACTGCCATCATCATTTTCACAACATTTTCTTTCTACTTGAGCCCTTCTGTGTAAGTTCATTCCGCTCTCCCCTACCCCCTCATGAACCCTTGATAATTTTTTTTAATTTTTTCAATCATTTTATTAGGGGCTTATACATCGTCTTTCACAATACATAAATAAGCATACTCGTCAAGCACCCTCACATGTCCACTTCTATTATTGTTCTCCAATCGTCCACCTTTTCCCTTTAGCCCCTAGTATCAGCTTATCCATTCCTTCATCTCTTCCCCTGGTCTCTCCTCCCCTCCAACCCTCAATAGTTTATACATTGTTATTGTTTTGTCATATCGTACACTGCCACTGCCCGACCTCTCCCCCAACCCACTCCTTTGATGCCCGTCCTTCAAATAGGAGCTTGTGTATATATCCTTGCTGTTGGTTCCGTCTCTCTACCCCCTCTTCCCTCCACCCTTCCAGTATCTCCACTCTAACCATTGGACCGAAGGGGCCCATCCATCCTGGTTTCCCCATATCTCCTGCTCCCCTGTATGCCAGTGTGACTTCTCCAGTCCATCTGGATTTGCAAGGTAGAGTTGGGACCATGATGGTTGGGGGACAGGGAGGAAGGCTTCAGGAACCAGAGGAAACTTGTATGCATCAACACTGCCTGGCTGCCTCCCGACTGGTCTGTCTCCTCCCCGTGTCTCCCCTGTAAAGGGGTGACCAATTACCCACCAGTGGGCCTTAGGTCCCCACCCTGTTCTCCTCCTCCTATGTAATGATGTGATTCTTGTTCTTTGGTGCTCGATATCTGCTCCCTTCAGCCCCTCTTGATCACACATGCTGGTGTGCTTCCTGCATGTGGACTTTGCTGTTTCTGCGCTGAATGGTGACTCGATTATCTTCAAGTCTTTGAGATTCCAGACATTCAATCATTTGTTAACTGGGTACCATCATTTCTTCTACTTTGTTTGCCTCAAAGTACTTTTCAAAGGACGCTTCACTTAATACATTTGTTGAATCTGCAATTCCATTCTTGGAAACATTCTTCAAACTCATCTCTTTGGATTGATGACAGAACCTCCCTCATTTTTTTTCTTTACTTTTTCTACACCATCAATCAGCCTTTTGTGCCCCTCTTCATTCACATAAACAAGATGAAGTTGCATGGAGCAAGGACAGGTGAAGAAGGTCCATGGGGCAAAGGAAACATGCTTTTTGTGTGTGCCCAAAACCAGCACACTGAGAGGGCTGCATGGGCGTATGCATTGTCATGGTGGCAAAACCAGTCTCCCATCTGCCACAAATCAGAACTTCTTTTTTTTACACACTGTTATGAATCTTTTCAGAACCTCTAGACAGAAAACTTGATTAACACTCTGACCTGGTGGAACAAACTCCAAATGCACTACCCTGTTCAAATTAAAAAAAAAAAAAAGGATCATCTTGATCTGTAATTTCTCTTGAAGAGTCTTTTTTGGAAAGATGATGATAGTGTCTTCCACTGGATTGATTTCTGTTTGCTTTCAGGGTCATGAGAAGCACATCAAGTCTCATTACCAGCAAAGACCTTGGGAAAAAGAAGTCACAGTCACTTCAGAGATATTCTTCCAAAGCATGGCATGTTTCTACTTGCTGCTCTTTTTTCATAGTCACTCAGAACCCAAGGCACAACTTGCTTAGTGACCCTTCTCATTCCCAAATCTTCCATTAAGATGCACTAAACTGAGCTTCAAGATAGTCTCGATACCGCCCCCCCCCCCA
>PVJH01048643.1:0-10670 GCA_004026705.1 Nesogale talazaci
ATTCTTCAGTCTTGTTAACTCCTTGTCCAGCTTTCAAGATGAATGGACACCGTGGCTGCCACAAGGGACTCCCATGTGTGAACAGTGGTGGGGGTGGTACAGGCCGGAGCAGGGTTACCTACTGTGGTGCACAGGGTTTCCATGAGTGGGAACCCACGGAAAGGCACCCAACAACCACAACTGACGTTGATAAGCATCTCCCCTTGGGTAACCATCTGCCTCCAGAGTACCATCCAGAGCAAACTGCCCCAGGAACCCCGGTTGAGATGTGGTCTGTGGGGTCATGGCTGCCCCTGGAGCACATAACTGTCTCTGGGTCCTGATTCCTGCTCCTGTACTTCCACAACTGCTCAGCTGCTTAACAAAATGATTAGTGCAGTGGCACATTCTTGGATTATATAATTATAAAAGGTTTTTGAATGGACAAAATACTTAGAAGATTGGTTAAGGCTAGTGTGATACCACCGTATAATAACAACAAAGGGATGGCCTTCTGACTTTGAAGTTTGGTAACTTTTTTAGTACTTGTTTACATAACTTGTATAACATTCTTTGCTGATAAATCTGTTTGAAAATAGGGAATAATTTTAGCTACTACAACTAATCTGAGCCCGAGTAAAATGTGGTTAACTCACTAACTCCTGACATTGCCTGGTTTGATTTGGATTCTCGGGTGACTCTTACTTGCTTTTATATATATATATATATATATATTCAGTTTTGTGGGTTTTGTACTGTATATATCTTTTATTGCTTGCTTTCATTTACACTAAGTCTTAACATTTTGGGAAGCTTCCTTCCCCCACCCCCTGCCCTTTCCCCCCCAGAAATTACTTTAAAAATTTATAGCAGGATCCCTTGATCATCATATACATTCTTCCAAACTGTGTAGGGTATTTTTTTTTAACGATCTCTTAAGGTTCTTCTGAATACTGATTTATCAGTACCTATATAGTATTGTTAATGTGTAAACACAGTGCCCTTAATGTGTTTAGTAAGTGCAAGTTGCCTTCATATATAATATTGTGACCTTAGCATTGTACTGTCATAGAAATTAAAGAGGATTCCAAGTAATTTTTTGTTTGCATGTGCATTGGGGGGTTTCCTCACAGAATTTCCAGAACAAAAATTGTTTGCTGCCCTGTTGATTAAATGTGTTGTGCAGCTGGAACTCATCCAGACTATAGACAACATTGTGTTCTTCCCGGCCACGAGTAAGAAGGAAGATGCAGAAAACTTAGCTGCGGCACAGGTAAGGAGGTGTGAGAGTAGCGACTGTTTTGTAGGAAAACAGATAAAAGCATTCAGAGATTCAGAGCAGAGGCCAGAAAATATTTCATTGGTGTGGGGAGGTGGGGTCATCATCGTCTTAAGGGTGTGATTTTTAAACTAGGAGACTAGGGACTGTCTAGAGGCGGGCAGAGGAGCAGACCTGGCCTTTGGGGCCCACCACCATATCGCATACATCCAGCTATAGCTACCTGGTGAAAGACTGGAAACAAATCAGGAAAGCTACAGGAGACGCAGGAAACAATGCCTCCTAGCGGCCATAGAAGGTGTGTGCTAGCAGGAGGTTCTAACCCACTCCTGCAGATACTCCAGGTTGCCCAAGCCCTATGAAGCTCGAGACTGAGGACTTTGGTGACCATATAAGATGTGTCCGTGCACAGTGGTGACAAAGGAAGGCCTCGATATAATGAGCTTTATAAGACAGCAGGTATCAGTCACTCTTTCAAGAAGCATGAGAGCAAAAGAACAGCGAAGCAGAGTCGCCACTGAAGGAAGGAGGAGGTCAGCAACGCTGCGTATTTTGTTTTGCTTATGGTGAGAGTTTCCACCGGACAGAGAGACTGAGTATAGAAGGGAAAGGGCTGTCTTCTAGAGCAGTCTGTTGGAGAGGCTGGGGATGGGGCCGAGAGCACGTGACTGCCTGAGGTAGAAGCTGAAACAGTTCACTCACGTCAGCAGCAGAGAAGACAAAGTGCATGGATGTGGGAAGATTTGTTGCTGGGAGCTTGTGGGAGATCTCTCCTGGTAGCTTCATTTTCTTAAGGACATCAGAAGAAAAGTCACCCATCAAGTGAGTTTGGAGAAAGAATTCGCTATTTGAGGAGCGCAGTAAAGGCCTGGATCACTGCCCCAGGAGAATGAACTAGGGAAACATAGTTACTAGATTGTACCCAGAGCCCTGGATGTAAAGAGGACCTAAGTCAGGCAGTTTTTAACGTGGCAGGCTTGTTGTCTGAGTGCAGTGTATTGAGGAACTGAACCGGACTTGAATTTTGCTAGCCAGTTACTAAGGAGAGAGGGAGGAGGAGTTATTAAGAAGAATGAATATAGACATGTTTCATCAACTCCAGACTGGTTAAGAATAATAGAAGGGCAGCCCTGCAGAGAGGAGGAATAGTGGGGGTGGGGAGGGTGTTGAATAGGGCTGAAAATTATTGGAGGGAGGAGTTAAGGAAGCGGGGGGCGGGGACTGGGGAGGTAAGGGATGACTGGTGACTAGATAGCATACATGGACTGAAGACTGGACTTCACCGTAACTGCAGGTGGGCCTGTCTCTCTCTCTCTCTCTCTGTCTCTCTGTCTCTCTCTCTTGAGGTAGAGTAGGTGTCTACTCCAGTGGCTTTGACTGAGGGTGCTCACTCTGGTGGTTTGTTTGCCTGCAGAGAGATGCAGTGGACTTTGATGTTCGAGTTGATACCCAAGACCAAGGAATGTACCGCTTTTTAACATCACAGCAGCTGTTTAAGTTACTGGACTGCCTGCTAGAGTCGCATAGATTTGCTAAAGCATTTAATTCGAACAATGAACAGAGGACAGCGCTATGGAAAGCAGGTGAGCTGTGCGGGTCTCCCGCTTTCTTCCTCGGCGCTCGTGGGTGTGCGGCAGACGTGGGCCTTAGCAAAGCTCGCTGCTCTGTGTTTCGGGTCTGTGCACTCAAGTCACTATGTGCACTTCTCACTCTCATGTCCATCTAGTAGCCAGGCCTTCCTTTTCCGAATCTACGCGGAGTCCAGCCACTGCCTGGGTGGGGCCCTTTCCCCTTTGCCAGTGGTGTTTGGCCGGTTTCCATTGTGTACTCAGTCTGACCATCAAATTGATCCTGACTCCCAGCGACCCGACAGAACAGTGAGTGTCTGAGACTCTCAACTCCATAGGGGAGTAGAAAGCCCATCTCTCTCCCCAGGAGCAGCTGGAGAGAGACTCCTGACCTTGTGGGCTGCAGCCTCACGTGAATGCCAGCGTGACAGAGGCTCCTTTGTAAAAACAGACGCACCGGGGGCGACGGGAGGCCCCTGCCACCACTGGCACGTGGACTTGAGCGGCTCCTGTGTGCTCACCTAGCTGTGCCCAGTACTCCCTAAAACGAGGGATTACAGTGGGTATAAACGGGGTCTTTGTATTGGAACACATTAGAAAATTTAAAGCACAAGCTTTATTTTCATGAGGTAAACAGACATTGGTAGGGGGTTTTATTTAAGAACTCATTATTCAGTGTCTGTTAGATAGTAAACAGTGTTCGGAGAGTGAAGGCGGACACCAGAAAGGAGGGATTGAGGTTCTTGGAGCATCAACTCAAAACTCCTCCACCTGTGGTGTGTGCAGCATCTTAATCCTGACCTTAGCCCCAGGGCCCAGCCGGTCCTTAGGCCCATCCCGTGATTCTGTGAACTGAGCCCCCCTGTCGTACAACATAGCTTCGGGAAAAAGTGGCCTGTGCTCAGTTCCCCCTTTCTGAAGCCTGCGGTCCACAAGGACTCCTGGGAGCTGCCCAGTGCCCTCGCGTTTCGCCTTCACGGGGCCTTCACACCCCTGCCTTGGAGCAGCTCGCCCACTTGGTGCCCTGTGCACTTGCTTCCCTAGGATCCAGTGCCGGTGCCACTGCGCCGACAGCCCTGGACAGGGACTTTCAAGTCTGAAAGTAGTTTGATGCCCTTTGTTCTTAGCTTGAGTGCCAGGGCGTGTGAGCTAGAGGTTACCCTCAGGCTGTGCACTGGCCCCTTCCCTGCACAGTCTGGCTGCTCCCTGCCCCCACAGTTGGCCTCATGGTTCTGCTGTGTGCACAGGCACAACCAACCCCACCCGCACAGTGTGCCCTGGATAGCCCGTTACTAAGATGCCTTCCCAACTCGTCACAAAACTCTGCCCTTTCTGCAGGCTTCAAAGGCAAGTCCAAACCCAACCTTCTGAAGCAGGAAACTAGCAGCTTGGCCTGTGGGCTACGCATCCTCTTCCGAATGTACACGGACGAGGGCCGGGCCAGCGCCTGGGAGGAGGTCCAGCACCGACTGTTAAAGTAAGCATCTTTAGACATTTACTTCCTGCGAGTCCTTGGTATCAGTCCTCTCCTCCCCTTCCCCCACAAATTCTTGTGGCCCCTTGATAGATTATAAATGATTTTCATATCTCAAATCAACTGCTACCCCCCTTGCGCCATCGTTTCGGTTGTTCTTCCCCCTGGAGGGGAGTCTGTGGTTATGTGTCAATCATTGTGATGGGTTCTCCCTTTCTCCCCTCCGATTCTGTGTGTCAGCTTTTATCTCTTCTCTACCTGTGTCCCTGCTCCAGGCCAGTCCAGAGTGAGAAGCAGCACTGGGCTCATGACGGTGGGGGTGGGGGTGGGGAAGCCCTTAACGAACCAGAGGAATATGGTGTGATCCTTCGGTGCTTTACTGTACCCTGGTTCACTCATCCCTACTCTGTGACCCCTCTGTGGGGGATGTTTCATTGTCTGCAGATGGGCTTTGTGCCTCTGCCTTGACCCCCCACCTTCTCAGCAATATGTTTTTGCTTGTTTGATTTTTATGGATCTTCTGATGCCTGTTGCCCAGTCCCATGATGCAATTGTTGGATGGGTTGTATAAGAGGTGTAAGAGCCCCCAGTAAAATGACCTTTTAATTGAAAAAAAGTAAGCATCTCAATTGAGATTTAGCCTCAGACCCAGATTCCTTTGCTTGCTGCAGGGCTGCACAGACCATGGGTCCAGTGGCCCTCAGTTGTCTTAACTGTGCAGTGGAGATCATGACGACCCTGTTCCACAAGATGATTTTGAAAATTAGATGTAATCGTAAAAACAAACATGCATTGCTCAGCTGGTGATAGGAACAGATTTGATGTTGTTGCTTTTACAAGATAGAGGAGAAAGATTTCTGTCTCAGTTGACCAAGCGATAGTTTATAAACCACCCAAAAAGAGTCCTTCTGACATGGGAGCCCGCTGGAAGGTCTCTGAGATGGGAACCCTCCCCGGGCATCATCTTTCGCCCCGGAGTGGCTGGTGGGTGTGACTCGCCAGCCTTGAGGTCAGTAGTGCAGTGCCTCACCCACAGCACCACCAGGGCTCTTACTCTAGTTGACAGGGTTTTTCAATGCCAGAAGGCAGCCTCATTGGTACAGAGTGACATGCAAGGGAATGCCAACATTTAATTTAAAAAATAACTTGCCTGGTGTGCTTATTTTCATTTTATCATAACACCGTGGCTATTTTGCCCTGTAAAACATGGAAATTCATGCTAAGGATTGAGTAGACCATTCAGAAAGAAGCTGTCATCTCTGCAGTGTATTTATTTCTTTGTCTGCTTGGGGACATGTGCTCAGAGTCCACTTCGGCTATGAAGCGATCACCTCGTTGGCTTTCCCGTGTCAGCAGCGAGACTGCTGTGTCCCGGAGGCCACATACACCCTTAGAAAGGGAGACACCGGGCACTGGGTGTGTGCTGCTGTACAGTGACTTTGAAGTTAGAGAAAGTTTATTAAGAAAACCTGGTTTTTCCACTAGGTTACAATGGCTTACCTGTTGACTTTGGTTTTCTTCCTCATGGAAGGGCAGAGGAGTGTTTCTGTTGAAACTCCAGTTAATGTAAACAGATGGAGCCTGTCCTCTGCACGCCGCTCCTTTCCCCGGCGTAGCGTGTTCGGGCAGGGGCAGCCGTTGACCAGGACGTCTCCTCTTTTGCAGCGTCTGCAGGGAAGCATTGAGCTACTTCCTTACCCTCACAGCCGAGAGCCACCGAGAAGCTTGGACCAATTTGCTGCTTTTGTTCCTAACTAAAGTCCTAAAGATAAGTGATAATAGGGTAAGTATGAAGTGCCACGGATGTTTCCGTGGGTTGCCCAGCACGGTGAACTTGAATTTGAGGCCGTCACCTGGGTTGCAGACGGTTTTCCTCGCCAAGAGCTCTCGGGGGCAGAGGAGGCCAGTCAGTGCTCTGTTGAGCGTCAAGGAGGGCATCGTCCCTTCTCATCCTTGCTTCCCGGCTTCCTGCAGCTTTGCTCTCCGTCAGCACCGCTCCCCAGCCCCTTGAGACCAGAGGCCCTGAGGGGACCTTGACCAGCTTCAGGATTTCTGCAGTAAAAGGCCTCGTCGCCGTCTCTAACCCCCGGCTTCCCTATTGCCTTGAGGCAGGGGTCGGTTGATTCCGACTCATGGCGACCGTACAGGACAGGGTAGGATTGTCTCGGGGGGTTCCCACACGGTGCCCCCTAAGGGGACCAGAGAGGGACATCGTTCTCCTGCAGAGCTTTGAATTTGCAGCCCAGTGAGTAACTGCTATGCCACCAGGCCTCCTAGCAACTTACATAACTCACTTAACTGGAATCAGGGGTGACTCTGAAGTGATCTCAAGTGGCTTGGGAAACTTGGGGGGCAAAGGGACCCCCACAGAGGTAGAACAGTACCGGTACCACATCAGGACCCAGCATTCTGCTCCATTTTCACCTGACTGCGAGACCAAGAGAGGAGAGAGTGACCCAAGGCCTTCCAGAGCCACATGGCAGAAGCCTCCCACCCTCCCCCGTCCCTGCCTCCCTCCAGCTCGCTGTCCTCTCAGCATGCCACACTGCCTCTGTCTTCAGGAGCGAAGAGGGCAGGAGAGTGTTTAGCAATTTTAAGGGACTACAGCAGAGGTGGAGGCAGAGTATACAAATGAAGCATAAACATAGAATGCATTTATCTTGGCCTGAAACTATATACTGCAACATGAGCTAGATCGTCCCTAAAATTTAAAGTTTTGTTTAACAAAACCCAACAAACTCAATGCCCAAAATTGAGTCAGTGCAAACTCAAAGTGACCCTAAAAAGGACAGGGTAGAACTGGCCTATGAATTTCTGGACCAGAACTCTAATAGGAGTAGAAAGCCCTGTCTCTCCCCACGGAGCAGCTGGTGGTGTCGAACTGCTGACCTCGCAGAGTGCAGCCCAATAGATAACCTGTGTCATGAGTTCCTGCAAGTAAACAAAGGGGTACAGATAACTCAGATTACTTAAAACCCCTCCTCTAGAACCTGCTTATCATCCAGGGGAAAACAAATATTTACCAAATGTTTGCCAGGAAAGTGTGATCAAAGTGGCTTTTCAAAATAAGACGATCTAAGTGCCTGCTTTTTGTAGTGAGTCTTTTGAATGCTTTTTAGTCTTCCACATTTCTGGTCAAGATAATCCGTGCTTGGTGCAATAAAGTGACTAGATTTTAAGCAGGACCCCATTGACCGGGGAGTTCTTGATATGGAGCAACAAAAATGTTCATAGAGCACAAAAATGGTATTGTAATGTATTTATTTAATTTTAAAACACAACAAATGGTTAAAAAGTGGGACGTCTGGTCGCCTTATGCAAAGACCCTTTTTCCATGGATCAGTGCTGCTCCCCCCCCCCCCCCCCCCCCCCCCACTCCGCCCAAATGCTTTGACTTTAAAGGCAGTTTTATTTGTGCTGTGATTTTGGTTGGTAAGCACTACTAAAGAAATGCCTTTTTCCCTCCCAGTTTAAAGCTCATGCATCATTCTACTACCCTCTCTTGTGTGAAATTATGCAATTTGACTTGATACCTGAACTTCGTGCTGTTCTTAGAAGATTTTTTATGCGAATTGGAGTCGTTTTTCAGATATCACAGCCACCTGAACAGGAAGTTGGAGTAAACAAGCAATGATGAGAACTGTTGCTTTGTGGTGGCTGTGGTGGTCTTGTTGGCGTTTACTTCCTTCTGCTCTTTCAGTGGACTCTGAAGCTACAGTTCTCTGAATTGCATTGCTTAGGGTTACTGGTAAGAAATGCTTGGAACTATAACGTCACACTTGCAACACTGCAGCCCCCTTTGATGACTAATGAACTCACTGTGTGGTGTTGGGCCCATTCAACAGGAGACTTGGGTCAACAGCGCCCTCTGTCCTCCGTGGTAGGAAAGGCCCCGGATATTTATGGCAGGTGTGGACGGTTTCGAAACTTACCCAAAGAACAATAGTTGTACAGATTTGAACTTCTGCAAGAAGTACAACTCAGGAGAGCTGTATTTTGAAGGATAGAATGTTTATAACTAGGGGGACGGGGTGAAGAAGAAATTATTGTTCATGGTAAAGCTATTTAGCAACTGGTATTCTTATTCTGAAGATTTTTGCACACTCAGGCTCCCTGAGATTCTGGTAATCATCCTTCTGTGAAAAAAATGTACAGAGATGCAGGTCTGTAATATAAACCTCTCAAACATTATATAGTTCATCCTGCACTGTTTTATTTTATTTCTTTATTTTCATATTCCTTTGCTAAATGCCCATAATATTTTGTCAAATGCACTAAACGTTTGGGTTGAACTTTTTTATTTTGTGGGGACTTTTTGGTTTTGCCCTTTTGGCTGGGGGTGGGGGGGTGATCACTTTGAGGGTTTAATATGCCCAGAAGCTGTTGTGGTGGACACTTGTTAAGACCAACAACAAATAAAATGATAGAGAATATCACTACTGACCTAACTACCTGTAATATGCTTCTCTTAGGGCTTTTAAAGATGAGCCATTAAAATATAATGATCTTTCATGGACTGAAACTTGAATCACTGCAAAACAAATCTAGGTTGCTGTAACTTTTCTTTTTTCTCTTGGGTGGGGTGGGGTGGGTGGAGCTTGATGTAGATTTTACTCTGTACAGAATTTAATGTTGAATATATTAAAATAAATCCGGCATGGTTTGGGGGTGGCTAAGCTTACTGGAAATGTATTCATACTGTGAATTGTGCTCTGATGGTTAAAAAGACAAGCTTGTCAAGCATTCCGTATTAACAGTGGTGTAGAAAATTTCTCAGATGGATAAAATGTATATGGTACAGATGTAAAGTTTTCTATGTAAAAAAAATTCTGTACAACTTTCTGTACAATATTGATTCTCATCTGGCATATTCTAATCAGGTTATAGGTCAATAAAGTTTTTGAATTATTTCATCATTGCAATCAACCTGCATAACCCTCAGCCCCGTTTCCTTGATTCTTTCTGATGGGTTACTTTCAACCCAAACTACAAATCCAGTGTGGTTTGCAGTATTTTCTTTCAACTTCTGACTTTACATCCCTTGCTCTATCTCTATTCCCGCCCCCTCCCTTCTTTCTAAGCATAGGATAGTCACACTTTTTTTTGGGGAGGGGGAGGGGGGCATCACTGCTCTCCGGTGTGGGAGTAGGAGGCCCAGCCCCACTGCTGGAATTGAACCTCTGTCCCAGTGGGCCGCAGTCCCGCACACAACCACTACGCCACCGGGGCTCAGCCCGATAGTCACACTTTTTAACTATTCTGAATGTTCATTACCCAGCATGCTGAGAGGAGGAGCCAAGTTTTCCCCTGGAGCCATTTGCAGTATGACACTGTGTCCTAAGAACGCATTAAAGCTGTGTGGAAGGACAGACAGCCTGACAGAAAAAAGTGGAATGTGTCCGTGGAAATCTGTGTTAAGGGAATTATTACATAAACAATGGAATTACTAGTGTCTGATTGCACGCTTCCAAGTTCAGTGACCATATACTGAACATGTTTTATAAGAGACTGTTCTGACAGATCTACGACGCTGTTTACGGCCAAGTCACAGCCCTGTGCAAGCCCATCGGCGGCTAGATCAGGGCTGCCTCTGCTGATCACCAGGACCTTGGAGTCCCTCTCAGATGAGTGCTTCGGTCAACAGGGGTTCTTACTTGGTGGGGCTCTACCCCCCCTAAAGGAAACGTGGATTTTACTTCTCTTGAAGATAGATATAAAAGGAGGGGGGAAAAAACTTTAATGAGCCTATGGTTAGAGACTTTAGTACCAAGACACATGCAGCTGAAATTTGAAATGTCAAGAGAACCCTTAAGCTTGGTGAAAATGCAGCCATTGCTTGTACACTGAATTACACATCCTTGGAAAAGTTGAGTGTCAGCTTTTACCATGGAAAAGTACTGGAGTTTCAGCTGTCAGGTGCTGAAGCTCACAATCCAGGTAAAACTGATTGCCCAGCATATGAATAAATCTCTCCTGTTTCAAAGGTGCCACTCGCTGCTGCTTGAGTGATACAAAAGCGAAGTCTTTATCGAAGGGTCACTTTGTGTTGGATGGAACTGACTAGACATGAGTTCAATTTAGATGGCAGTGTTTGTTACAAAAATTGGAAAGACTGTAACCATGGCCACTTGGAAAAGGACCCACTTTTAAAATCAAGACGCTCCTGAGGCGATAGATTTTTCCTGGAGCTGGCAGCTTCTTGCCTCTTTGTCCTCCTTCGAAGTAGCTGGTGTACCTGAACTACCGACCCTGCAGTTAGCAGCCCAACGCTTAGACCACAGTGCCACTTCTACTCTAAAAATATTAGTCTCAAAGAACAAAAAAACCATGTCATTGTGTGCTCACCTTCCCCATAGGAACGCTGAAGACA
>PVJH01048644.1:0-10693 GCA_004026705.1 Nesogale talazaci
GTGGGTCATTTGATGGAAGAACATAGGATCCCTCAATAATTATAGTGAGCAAATTCTCTTCTTTCAGCTCAGATTTTCATGCAACTACAATGTGAAGGAAAACCAAGTCAATATAACTGCAGGGACTTTGCGCTATAAAATGATATCAGTGATAGTGGCAAGCTAGTATTCAAATCTCAACACCCATTTGAACCTCTCTCCCCATGACATTCAGGTCCCAGGGGACCCCAGCTTACTGTTTGACTAGCAATATCTATATGTTAAATACTGAGGAGCACAGGTAGTGTGATATAATGGTGTGATCTTGGCTGCTAACCAAAGACTAACGTTTGAAGCTACCCAGTGGTTTGCCAGGAGAAAAGTCTTAGTGATCTGCCCCAGGCGAGATCACAGTCTAGCCAACCCGAAGGGGCAGCTTGAGAGGCAGGTGAAATTGGCTTCATGCCACCCAGCATCAGCATCTTAGATATTAATTACAACACAAGAAAAAAAGGATATTTCAACTCCATTTGTCAGCCCTGTTCGTTCCCAAGATATGCTTTGGATACATTTTGGCAGTTTGGGGTGCTGCCACCCTGTGCCCTGGTAGGAGATTTTCAGAGGTGCATAGTAGGACTTGAGGAGCTTCTAAACTTCAAAGGGCAGAAGCAGGGTTGAGGCCCTTTCATCTGGCAGAACAGACCACAGACTGGTGTCATGGGAAGGTGGGGGCGGGGTAGATGTGTCTGTTGTAGCCATCAGCATATTTTTAAAAGCTTTCACCTATCTTCCTCCCCATCCCCTTTGCCTCACATTCCTCTTTTTCTCAGTTTCTCTCTTAGCTGAATCTCTCTCATGTTCTATCTCACTGCGCAGTTCTTGCTATCCTGCGCCTACGTGCACATGCCCTTCTCCTCCCCCTGCCTACATCCACATTTTTGTGAGTTCATCTAAACATACAGTCCTGAACCACTCTATTTTATCCTCATCTATCAGCCCGCTTCCAAATTCTCTTCTTTCTCCATCCATCACTTCAAGCATTCTATTCCCCTCAACTCCAATATTGTCCAGTTGTTCTTACCAGACACATACCTGGAAAACCTCCAACTTTGGATCAATCTAACCATTCTCTTTTTTCACTCCTACCTACTCGGGAATGCTAGGGATGATCATAAAACTATAAGGCTGGAGCCTTTACAAACTTCTCTGTCATTCACTTATCAAAATCCTGTTTTACCATCATAAATCTCTCCCCCATTGCTTTTCACAGCTTCCACTGGAATTCACGGGGGTGAAATTTGTTGATTCCTCTCATCCCTGCATCCATTTCCCCCTTTTCTTTCCCAGTTTTCCCTTGAAGAAATGCTCCCCCTGACACCCCACGCCCATTTTCAACCATCGACTTCATTCCCATCTCTGAGGATGGGTCTCGATTGGTTTAAACTAATTGACTCTGCCATTTCTTTGGCCACAGTGGTTGTTCAATTGGTTTAATAAATCACAAGGAGGCAACTGGAGAGACTTCTGGGAAATTAGTTTCTTCTCTCTTCTGCAGAAACCCTAGAGGGGAATCTTTCTCCCTCTGGTTGGAAGGATATGCTGTTCATAATTAATGAGACACCTGGAAGAAGCAGGAACGAGGGAGCGAACTACAGGTGTCCAAGTCCTGATGGTACCTTGAGCCTCTAGACCACACTGTTCCTGCAACCAGGTAGATCTCTAGAGCTTCAAGTTGTATGTCAACGAAACCCCTGGGCTTTTTCTTTTTGCAATGTTACTTCTCCTTTCAAATCGCCCCATTTCCTACACCGTCTGCAAAAGATCTCACTCCCTGGCTCCAGGATGGTGATGGATCCTAACTCCAGGGGAATTCTATCAACTTACTTCCCCGATACCGGTAACTATTTCTGAACCTGAGGCTATTACCTCTTACCTCCTTCTTGCCTATTCCTTCTGCCTTTACAGAAACTCAGCCTCTTTAGGGTCTGGGACTTCTCTTTCCCCACCTTCTATACAGCCTCACATGTGTCCCACTTTAAAGACCAGTCATAGCCGGTCAAATCCCCATTTTTTTATTTCCTTCTTCTATGTTTCCTTTCAAATTTCTTAAGAGAAAAAAAAATGTTCACACACAAAGAGTTCAGTGGGGCACATGCTTGAGTTGGGAATCCATGGAATTTTCAACTGTTTTCTATGCAGTCAGCAGTTGAACATAATTTTGAGCCAAAGACATAGATTGGAGCATCTCTGGCATTTCTTATCATCAATATCACTGACGCTGATGAAAATTAGCAGAGAGTGAGAGTAGGAGAAGGTTAACTTTGGGAACTTTGGGAAATAAACATTTAAGGGAAAAATAGATGTAGACTATGCCACTCTGAATGAGATTGTGACCAAGGAATTTCATCAATTAGAGAGAATCTCATAGGTAAGAGGGAAGACTGCCCCAGAAGCCAGATGAGCATGTACCAAAGAAGGAATAGACAGTGGACTGCTACCAAGAGGTCATACATGGCAGAGCAGAATCCACTGTAATTAATAAGACAGACATTCAGAATGGCAGAGGCAGAAGGTAACTTGCTTTGGGGGGTGGAGGATACACGGAAGGTTAAAACAGGGGAGAGCAAGTGTGGTGATTTGGGTATGTTTGTGTATCTTTCTAGCGGTCTTTGTGTCCATTTCTCCCAAAACAGACTTGAAGCACACTCCATTTATAAGGGAGGTGATCTCTGAAAACAGGAAAATGATGAGAAAGATATGGGCAGGCAAAGAGGGCATCCGTGGGCAAGACTTCGGGGAATAGCTGAGGCAATAGAGACCTGTGAGCTCTTTGAGGAATTATAAGGACCAGAGATCCACTAATTCTTAGATCCCATTGGTAGAGGATTGCTCACCAACTCCTGTTCTCTTGCTACTTGCCTAACACGCTCTCAGGAAATTCTTACACTTGAGGTGGAAAGTGTTCATTGTGCCAGAACTGTCAGCTACAGCTGCTGTGAACCCAGAAGGTACTGAGAGAATGAGAATTGGAGCATTTGTCCAGGGTTTGCTGTACCAGCACCACCCATAGCCCCTTCACTCCTTCACCATGAAATACTGCTAAGGGAACAAAAGGGGGAATGTCTGAATTCTCGCATTGTGTTGTAATAAAATATAATCACAAGTGGGTCCTCAGAAGAGTGTAACTAAATGCAGGGGATGGTTCTAAGAGTAGATCCTTCTTTATATATTTTAGCTTTTAGTGGCTGCCAGCAGTCTTTGGCATGTCTGGGCATGTAGATGCATCTGCCATGTGTGACTAGGCATCGTCTTACTGTGCCTGCCTCTGGTTTATTCTCGTCTTTTGATAACGCTGATGTCATTAGGTTTATGGTTCACCCTACTTTGAAGTTCCCTCTTTAAAATAAAAAAGAGAACATAAAAAAGGAAATCCCTGTATGTTGTTGTCATCCCCACTCACAGTGACCCTGTGTGTAACCTAACAAAACACCGCCTGGTCCTGTACCATCTTCACACTTCTTCCCATGGTTGAGTCCACTGTTCCAGTCACAGTGTCAGTCCACCTTCTTGATGGTCCCTCTTTTTCCTCAGCCTTCTACTTTATGGAATGTAATATCTCTTTCCAGAAACTGGTCTATCATGATAACATGCCCAAAGTACTTGAGACAAAGTGTCCACAGTTTTCTGAATACTAAGTGGTCAATTAATAGTCATCTGGTGAGAGTATGGGTGGCAGTGAGAGAATAATGGTCGTTATTAGACTAAGGTAAAGTAAATAGACTTTGGAGTCCCTGGTTGATGCAAATGTTTAATGTACTTGGCTGTTACCAAGTTGGCTGGAGGATAGAGTTGACCCAGAAACACCTTGGAAGAAATCCCAGGTGATCTGCCTTCTGAGAGGTCACAGCTTTGAAAATTCTAGTTTTGTTCTACTCAGCAACACATGGTATTGTCATGTATCAAAACCATCTGGGTGTGCCCTATCTTTTTGTCACCCATATTCTCACATATTCCTAGGAGCTTTCTCGTGTCCTCTTGTGCATCTGAAGCAAAGGGGGAAAAAAAGGCAGCATGGATAATAATACAAAGGAAATCGGTATGTATATTTATGAAATTCCAAATCCTGGGAAAGAAAGCAAAGGAATTTCCCCAAACTAAAACCAAGCCTGTGGCTGTTGAATTGATTTAAACTCACAAGGACCCTTTCGGTCCAAGAAAAATGTCCCCTCTCAGGCTCCCTAGCTTGTAAATTCTTATGGAAGCAGACTGCCACCATCTTCCTCCCATGGAGTAAGTGGCGGGTTCAAACTACTGACATCCCAGTTAGCAATCAAGCATCTACACACTTCACATCCGGAGTACCTTCATCAGCATTTCGGAGGGAATGGTGGTGATCTTGATGTAGAAATAAGGTGGCAGGCTATGCAAGAGCTAATTGGTAGAAGGGGTCATTGTGGTGCAGTGGCTAAGTGCTCAGCTTCTCAGTTGGCAAACCCCTCCATCAGCTCTGTGGGGGAAAAACCTGGTGGATGTTCTCCTATAAAGATGATAAAGGATAAAAGCAAACTCACTGCTGGCCTGATAATTCTAACACAGAGAAGTCCAAGAGGACAGAGCAGAACTGCTCCTTTGGGTTTTGGAGACTTTAAATCTTTGTGGGAGGAGAGAGTCTCCTCTTTCTGCTGAGGAGTGACCGGTGGATTCAAGCTGTTGACCTTCTAGCCCACTACTTCACTAGGGCGCCTAGCCTATAAAGATAACCTAGAAAACCATATATCGTGATTTGACTCTGTCGTGTGAATTTGCTTTGAGTCTAAATCAACAGAGCAACGTTTGTGGCTAGAGTTGTTATTGCTGTTTTATAGGTGCTGTGCAGTCCATGCTGATCCACAGAGACGCTATAAACAACAGCATGTAACAATGCCTGGTCTCACACCATCCTCATGACTGACCCTATATTTGGGCCCATGGCTGCAGTCGTTGTCTCGATGCATCTCATCACTGCCTCTCTGCTTTACCACACATGATGCCCTGTCCCAGGGACTGACCTCGCCTGATAAAATAGTCAAAGTTTGTGAGATGACATCTCACCATCTTTGCTTTTTGCTTCTAAGGAGCTGTGTTAGTCCGGGTAGACTAGAGAAGCAAATGTATAAACGCGCATATGTATATAAGGGAGAGGTTTGTATACAAGAGGAATTGAATTTTGGAAAAGCATCCCAACCCAGTCCAGTCCAAGTCCATAAGTCTGACACCAGCCCGTATGTCTGATACCAATCCATAAAGTCCCCTTCAGACTCACGAAGCACATGCAATGATGTCAATGCAGGATGATCACAGGCTCGTGGGAAGAAAATCTTTGGCTACAGTAGCATTGTAAACATTTCAGCGTTAGCTGTGATCTCCAAGTTGCTCTCCAGTTCCTAGGGCCTGGGCTCTATCAGTATTGTGCCATGGGTCTTGTCAATCGAGCATCTCCAAGGGAGTGAGTCAGTGTCTTCTGCTTCCAAGAAGGAAGTATGAGATTTCCCAGAATTCTCAGAGAAGGCCATGCCCTACAGAGGTTTCATTGGCTATCTCCAGATTGACAGATTAGGCTCCACCCCTACACTCTTAATCCTCAAATTGAAACCAGATTAGGGTGACTGCCACAGGAGCCTTTTGGCTACACTTCTTCAAAGATATGTATTTGTTTGTTGCATATTTCCAAATTCTTGGACTCCTAAACCAATGGGGCCACTCACTGATCAAGGGAATGCTGTCTCCCTCCTCCACGCCCAGAAAAAAATCTCTCCCTAAGCACTTTTCTTTTTCCCAGGAGTCTCCATGCCCAGATTTCTGTTGCTAGCTTTGAATCTTTCTCTAACTGTAGGCTTATAAAGTCTGCTCCCTCCAGCTCCCCCAGCCCCGTCTTGAGGTAGAAACTCAAATGACAACTGCACTATAGAAAAAAATGTCCTTTGCTATTCAAAAATTGAGACAAGAAGGTGGAAAATGTATGCACAGAAGAAAGCAAATTCATTCCCATTTCCCCAATCCCTGAGGATTGAAGGGCAGATTTTCACCTCTCTGTGCACTCACTGGAGATCTCTGTGTTTTTTATGTCCCCCCAGCCTTGCCCATCTCATACAGCAGAGTCCATTCTTCTAACTTGTAGGGAGTAACATTGCAGGGCCCTTCCTGTAGAGGGATCTGGCCCTTCATAGATGCCAACCTGTCTGCTGTACAGACATCAATGAAAAGACCAATGGTGTTTGTCTGGAATGTAGTGAAAGGTCCAGATAGACACAAGAACAGGTATCAGAGATATGATGGAATAGCTGCAAGGCCAAACCCAGGTGCACTTACTTGATGAACACAGAAAGACGTCAGAGTATTAGACCCATCATGGAGTCATTAACAACTCTCTCCAGTTAAGCAGCTTCTTCTACTGAGCATCACACCAGGCAAACTGTTGCTTTGTCTCGAGAGCCTTGGGATGAACTCACCTGCCCTTCACCTTCCCCTGGGAAGTTGGTACTCTTGTTGCCCCCTAATAGTGAAGAAACCAGGCTGGAGTGTGAGAGGGAAACTTGCTCAATGTTACACAGCTGTTAAGTGATGGGGAAACACTCTTCGAGGCACCCTGGCCACAGAGGTCATGCTCATAACCACTGTAGTACAGCGCCTTCCCATCACAGGGGGTTGTATAGTGTGAGTGGGTCCCACTGCTAACAGAACGCATGGCAGCTTGATGCTACCTAGAGATCCCTTGGAAGAAAGGCCCGGGGATCTCCCTCCCAATGTTCAACCATTGAAAACTCAGCAGAGCATATTTCTACTCTGAAGGACACAAGATCTGCATGAGTGAGAATGGCCACGGGCTCACTAGACATGTGATATTATCACCTTGCTGCTTTAGGAGGGTGGGCAATTCACCAGGAGTGAGGGATCTTTCAAGCCTTCTAGAAGCATAAATTATTCCCTCACAAGGGCCCAGATTTATAAGCTCCAAGTCCAGTTCGTCTTTGCACATGTAAAAAGGGTACACGTGCTGGAGTCCTCATCTCCTACACCAGGTGTGTCTTATCTTTCCTGGTTACAAAATGTTCAGTGGGATTATTGGGGACACTACACAGATAAGATACTACCCTCCTGCTCTAGGACAGTGGTTCTCAACCTTTCCAATACCAAGACCCTTTAACACAGTTCCTCATGCTGTGGAAACCCCCAAATATAAATTTATTTTCATTGCTACTTCATAATTGTAATTTTGCTACTCTTATAAATCAGGTGACGCCTGTGAAAGGGTTGTTTGCCCCCCCCCCTCAAGAGGTCATGACCCACAGGTTGGGAAACATTGCTCTATGGTATAGTCTAGCCTGATTCAAATACTTTCCTGCATGCTGAATTTTAGGTCAAGGATCAGTTTTCCCGGGGACTTCTGGAGTCATGTCAACATGACTCTTATACCACTATACAGCAACTTGTGCATTATACCTAAAGGCCATCTTGTTCCAGTAGGGTTTTAAAACAAACCAGCCACAGACTCAGCTTAATCACGCTGAGGAAGTCTAGTGAACAACAATTTTCTATAAAATTGTTGTCTATAATTCTTTAATAAATGAATGATCCAAACAAGGATAGAGTCTCCAGACTCACTATTATTGAATTGCCAAGCATAAAGCATTTTTCAATAAACTTAATTCTTGGGCATAGAGAGGTTCAACTGTTATTACATTTTTATTTCTGTTGGCTGTTGTCCCAGTCAGTCCCTGGTTAGACACAATGGTAAAGGCGGGGCTGCTAACCAAAAGGTTGGCGGTTTGAACCCACCTAGTGACTCCACAGCAGGAAAAGGGGGCATTCTGCAACCATAAGGAGTCACAGCCTCGGAAAGTCACAGGGTTCGAATGGGTCCCCTGTCCTGGGGGTTTGCTGTGAGTCGCCACAGACTGGATGGCAGTGAGTGAGCAACTCCACATGAGTAAAGACATGACGATTTGCTCCTGTCGTGTGCAGCCTTGGAAAGCTTCCAGGGGCGACTCTGTGCTTCATGTGTGGTTTCTGAGTCCCACTCCCCTTGTTAGCACACAGCAGCCTTGATTACAAAGGGAGCGCTGTCAAGGGCAGGATGGGTGTAGAGAAGCCCAGAGGAAAAGTCTGAAATTATGGATCTTGAAACACTGTTAAGGGATGAGGAGTAAAGGGTGGTGAGAAGGGAGAGATAGTGGACCCTAGACATGTGGAGTGAACTTTTTCCACTAGAAAACTGGAACCACCTGACCCATGCTGTTACTGTAGTAGGTGTGTCAGCTGTAACTGTAGTAGGTGTGCCAGATAATCCAAGTTAAATCAAGGGAAGAAGCTGTGGGAGGGATCGACACCCTGGCATTTCTCCCTCCTCTGGTCTCCAACCAACAACCCCCCTGGATGGGACTAGCTGGAAGTCACAGGAGAAAAGTAGTCCACGCTGGCCAGAACCCTGAGCTTCAGAGCAGATGGAGTCAGATACAGAAAGGATTCAGAGGCACAGAGAGCAAAAACTTCATTTTCCTTCTCAAAATCTTAGTTTCCTAGGGTAGCTACAACAGAAAGATCACAATGGGTGGTTTCAAAGAAAAGACATTTATTTTCTCATCGTTCAGAAGGTCAAAAGTCTAAGCCAGGGTCTTGAATGTATTCAAGATTCTTTCTGTGAACCTCCCGTGTAGTTTCTGTGTCTTCCAGCAATGTTGACACTTCTTGCCATTGGTCCTCCCAATGCTTCTATGTGTATAACGTAGCAGTGATTAGGTCCAGGAGCTCTCCTACCTTGATGGCGGTTGTTGTTACCATTATGAGGTTAACCCCAACTCATAATAACCTTATGGACACTAGAAGGAAACATTGCCTGGGTCTGTACCATCCTCAGCATCATTGCCATGCCGAAATCCAATCTTGTAACCCCTGTGTCAATTCACCTCACTGAGGACTTATCTTCTTCCCCGGTGCTGTGTTACTCCAAGCCTGGATTCTTCCCCCATTGATTGGTCCCTCCTGACTGTGTGTCAAGAGCAAGCAAGATAATAACTATTGCCAGATCTGATGTGGACCACAGAAAGTTCTGGGGGGAAATGGGAGGAACCTGTAGAGCAGAATTTAAGACTATAGAAGCAAAAATAAAAAAAGACAGAGTCACTGGTATAGTAGAGACTTGTGGAACCCTCAAGACCGAGGTCCTTAGATACCCTTCCAATTCAGAACTGAACCACCCATCCTCAGGGATCACCTTCCAATCCAATAACGCTGGTGAGGACCATCCTCCTGAGAACAATCCACCATGCAAAGACCAAACCCAAAGGGCAGTGTTTGTTACCAGGCAGAGTTTGGAAGGCAAGAAAGGGCAGGAAGGAGGATCCATAACTTTTCCAAGTCTAAGGCGAAAGTGGGAAGAGGGCTATTACACGGAGGGGATGACAACTAATGTTGCACAACAAAGCATGTATAAATTGTTGAATTGAATGTGATAGGCATGTAATGAAGAATGTGATAAGAAAAGTGACAAGGCCGCTGCTGAAATTGCTCTGAGTGATAAGGAAGTTGAAATTGTTCTAGGTTAGCAATAAGAACAGAAGAAAGCAAGATGATCCCAAGCTTGTATAAAGGTCAGTTTAGCTGCAAAATGTTCCACTTCTGTACCCTGCTACTTCTTAGAAAAAAAATACATGCTGGCATAAGCTATAAGAAAAGGCAAAGTCCCTCATTCTTGTATGACCCAATAAACTGTATGCCTACAAAAACTTGTCCCCAGTCAAAGCTTAGGGTCCACACCCAGCACTTTTCTTAAATTGTACTTGGTCTCTCCTCATTTTTTTTTCTTTAATGACCTGCTTACAAGACAGAAAACTAATGTGCTCTTTAAACTTTCACCCAACTCACCATGAAAGACAGAAATAAAAATATGAGAGACAAAGTCTCATTCTCCCCACTTGGAGCTCTCATCCTCCTCATGTCTAAGGAGAGTTTTACCTGTTCTTCCTCCAGGACAGATTCATCCTGTCTCCTGTTCTCACAAGCATAACAAAAGGAAACCCCTTTTTCCAAACAAAGTTCTGTTTGGTACAGGGGTTAGAATTTCAATGCAGTTTTTAAGGTCATGATTTGGTCTATAATAGGATTAAAGTTTTTCTTAACCTTTGTCCCAATAAGGGACAAAAAAAATTTTATCTCGATCTAGAGAGGGAACAGGATATAGAACCTGGCTCTTGTCCTCTGACTAGGTAACTAGGTAGATGGGAAAGGCTTGTGTATTCCTCTCTGAGGAAACAAAGTTGATCTTAATTTCCTTGGCCCAATTCCATATTATTTCAAGCCCATAATCTTTTACCCAAAGTTCTCACATCTGAATTAGTCCTGAAAATCCTACGTTTTTCTGTAGTTCATTTCTCAGCAAAATACAACCTATTGAGGTGAAAGATGCATAGCCTTGTCCATTCCCCTCAGAGTTATGATCACAACACAGGACTTTTCAAAATTCTGCAGCATTTCTAAGTCCCCAGATCTCTCTGGGACAGGCCTTCCAGTAAGTTAATTTGCATTTCAGTACCAATTCAGTTCTTGAGGGCAAGTAGAGGGAAAGTTATGTGTCCAATTTATCATGAATACAATTTCCTTATGTAGAGTTGGCTTTGATTTAAAGTATAAGGGACTTTTAATTCAAACTTAGCTTTATAAAATGTCACCCCTCTGGCAT
>PVJH01048645.1:0-10689 GCA_004026705.1 Nesogale talazaci
GTTTTTTCCCTCTAGAGGGTGCTCAGGAAGCTGAGCGCGCCTCAGGGGGGCGGGGCTGCCGAGGAAGGGTGGGGCTGATAACCACCAGGTTGGTGGTTCAAACTCAGCAGCTGCGCAGTGGGAGAAAAAGGAGGCCGCCTGCTCCTGTAGAGATGAATGGCCTTGGGAAGCCCAGGCAGTCAACTCCTTGGCAGTGTGGGCTGGCGTGGCGGGACACCGTGTATGTTCTTTGCTGACGGGGGCACGCACGTGGAAGTGAAACCTCCCATCAGGGGAGGCTACCGGGCCAGGGGGCTTCAAACACGTGGCAGAAAACCAGAATGAAAAGAAAATGGCTTTTCCGTGGATTTCTTTGTATATTTGAGGAGTCCTGGTGGCGTAGTGGTTACGCGCTGGGGAAACCCTCACCCACTGTCAAGCGGGACAGTCTCAAAAACTACAGGGGCAGTGCTCCCCTGTCCTATAGAGTCGCTTTGGGTCAGAATGGACTTGATGGAAGTGAGTTTTCATAGATTCGATTTTGTCCTCAGTGGGTGCCAGGGGTCACTTCAATAAAAAAACAAAGCGATATAAAAGAAATAATGTGAATTTTTTTTTTTTTTAAAGTGAGATAGATGCGTGTGGGTTTCAGAAATTGCCCCCAAACCAGGGCATCTAGGACATGAACCTCTCCCTATTTTTGTCTGCCGGTTCCCTGGCAGATGACCTGGGGCTTATCCATGGGCACTGAGTTCTCTCTGTCTCACCCCTGAGAAAATGACTGGGGCTCTCTTGGGACGACGAAGACTCCAGGCGTCTGACTCCCCATCCCCACCCACTGCCTCCAAGCCTAAAGGAAGGTTGACGGGAAGCACTTTTTTTTTTTTGGGGGGTGGGGGGGGTATATCACTGTCCGCAGGTGGTGGGAGTAGGAGACCCAGCCTTTGCTGCAGGGAGCTGGAATGGAACCTCCGTCCCAGTGGGCCGCAGTCCCGCGCACCACCACGCCGCCACCACCGGGGCTCAGCCGAGGAAGCACTTGCAAACCAGAACCGGCGTCCACTGCCGGCCGCTGCGGGCCGGGACCAGGCCAGGGGCTCCCCGCAAGAACCAAGGCTGCCACTTGTTCAAAGTCACCCTCAAGCGAGGGCGGGGTCCGGCGGGGTCCGGCAGCCACCAGGCTCCGCACAGGCCCCGGTCATGCTGAAGACCAGATCCTGCCCTCACGTTCCAGTCCCTTCTGGACCTGCCGTCCGGCCTGCCGGCTGACCTTGGGCAGGTGGCATCCCCTGGCCTTAGTGGCCCTCCCAGTGGAATGGGGGAGGTCACAGGAGTCATCGGGGCTCCGGCGGCCCGGGGGAGGGGGGGTGAGCCCGGAAATCGGGGCTCTCGGATGCCCAGACCTCGGATTCCAGCCACTGGACACGCAAACCCGCCCTATCCTCCCCGTGACCTCTGACCCCACGCACGTAGGCGCCTCCGGGTCGGGACAGCGCATGCGCCCCGGGTGGGGGGTGGGGGCAGGTGCGTCCGCTACTCGCTGAAGGGCACCGAGGTGAGGCTCGGGTGGCCCGAACGGGCCGGGGTGCGGCCCGGGCGCCGGACCGGTGGGGTCACCCGGGCGCCACACTCGTCTCGCCACCGCGCTGCCCGGGCCCGGCACACCGACCGAGCCCCGGACACCTACCTTGAAGCGCTGCCGCTCCTTCTCGTGCCGAGCGGGCCGGTCTGCAGAGAGGCGGAGTCTGGAGTGCGGGACCCTGCCATTGGGCCGACTGGCTTCCCTCTTTCTGGGTTGATCCACAATGCTGGGATCTGATTTGCCAGAGGCGCCGACGAGAGGGGCGGGACCCAGAAATGTCTTTGTTCTGATTGGTTAGGCCGCGCAGGCGCTTGAAGTCCTGCAGGGCGCCGCCATGTTGGCTTAAAGGGGCCAATACGCGAGGCGTAGCAAGCTAGAAGGGGCGGGACATCCGGGGTGGGACCCCCTCAGGCGACTTGTTGAGTGGCGCTAGGAGGGGCTGCACTGGGATGTCCTGCAGCGGGAGGGATTGAGGTCCCTCCTTGGCTTGGTTACCCTGACCCTCTCGGACTCGAGCACACGGCCAGGCAGGGCAGGACCCTGCGGTCCCGGAGAGGGCGGATGGGGGTCAGTGGTGTGTGTGTGTGATCCTGTGATCCTGACAGCGAAGACGAGACGAGGCTGGGCAAGTAGGGACTGCGTCCTTGGGCTGGACACGCCTCACGTTTCTTTCTTTTTATTTTTTTTCATATGTATAAAAGAGAGTTTTATATAAAGGGTAAGTGTACATTAAGAAAGAATCCCAACCCAGTACTGCCCAAACCCATAAGTGCAACGTTAGCCCATATGCCTTACACAGAGCTACAAAGTCCTCCTCAATCACACAGAACACATGCAATGATGACGCCGACTGCAGGAGGAAAGCCAAATCCGTGAGCGTCTAAGCATCTCAGGGCTGGCACGGGTCTCCATGCCTCTGTTCCAGCACCCAGGGCTGCATCAGGATAGGTCCATGTGGCTTCTTCTCCGGTATGTCTTGCAGGAAGTGAGCCTTGTCACCTGGAGCAGAGAACTGACTAAGGAAGCTGCACCCTTGTCCAACCATCAGAGAGCAAAAAACGTGAGACTCCACACATTTAATCTCACAACACCCCATTCTACAGATGAGACTGAACCACTGAGATTCCCCAAAAACCTTGCCGCCCTAGACCCATATGAGTGGCTGGCCAAGGCATCTTTCTTCAGTGGGTTTTGCATAAGGGTCCTACAGGGACTGAAGTCCTTGTCAGGGTAGTCAGGGAAGACTTCCTGGAGGAGATCATGGCCGAGTTAAGTGGGTAGATGTGGAGTGGGACAAGGAGCTCAGGGTGAGGACAGGGGAGGGGGAGGGTACAGTGATTGCCAACTTACCAGACAAGGGTGGTGGCAGAGACTCACTGGGGCTGGGGACCTAATTCCATGGGCCACAGGATTCATAGAGGGCATTCGGGATGAGGAGCTCCCTGGACTGGTCATCTGGTGAACTTTGGGGGAGGTGGTCAGCTGCCCTGAAGGAAGCTGGGTCTGGGGAGATGGGGCACAACCAGAATCTGATTTGGGTGGTCACCCTGGGCATGGTGATTAAAGGAGGCCAGGAGGTCCTGCTGCTTCCAGTAGGAGTCCGTGGCTTCAGGGCCCAGGAGAATAAGCCGAGGGTCGGCCATGGTGACACGAAGGCATCCAGAGCCTGGGACTGCCAGCTGGAGGGGGGATGGAGGCAGAGATGGGTGTGTCCGGTGCTTCCCAAACCTATGGGAGCCAACCAGCTGAGTGCACTCGAACAAAGGACAGGACATCCGAGTTTCAGTTCAGCAGCTCATTTTTATTAAGCCTTGCCCCATTTCACTAACGTGCTGGTCAGACATCCAGAAGGTCGGCAGATCAAACCATCTGCCACTCTCTGGGAGAAAGAAAGACACCGTAGCCTGCTGCCTTCAAGAGGGCCATGTCAGAAACCCGAGGAGGCTGTTCTGCCATCCTACTGGGGCACGGAGTTGAGGTCAACTTGATGGCAATGGGGGTGCTTGTTTTGGGAGGGGGTGTTTAAGCTGCCCCCACAATGAGGCCCCGAAGCGATCTCGGGTGCTGGTGCTAGTTAATCGCTCCCAGGGGACATCTGGGGAAACTGAGGCTCGGAGAGGGAAGAGTCACAGCAGTTCCAGGGTGCAGGTGCCCCTCTGCTGACCCCCACCCTCTGCACCCTCCCAGCACTAGAGCCCGGCATGGGGAGTGCACGACCTCTTCGTCCCTGTACTCTGGGCCCCCCACCAGCATGCAGGCGGCTCAGAGCAGCGTGCAGCAGCTGCGGGTCTCCATGGCTAGCAGCAACAACCTCAGTTTGCTCGGGGAGTAGGGAGGGTAGCGGATGGCATAGATCTTCTCCAGCCCGGGGCCTCGCAGCAGACAGGCGCGGTGGTGGGAGAAGGTGTCGAAGGAGAACTTGCCGTGGTAGCTGCCCATCCCACTGGCACCTGCACAGAGCAACGGGGTGTGGCTTCGGGTCCTCAGGGGGCGGCGCCTGTGCAGACGCAGATGGCGAGGGGAGGGAGGGGCGCCGACCTACCCACGCCTCCGAAAGGAAGGCTGGCGAGTGTCATGTGCATGAAGCCATCGTTGGCGCAGAAGCCCCCGCTGCTCGTCGCCGCCATCACCCGCTTAACGACCTGATGAGGGGAAGACACGGTGGGGCCCGGGGCCTGTGAGGGAGACCCCCTGTGCAGCTACTCCTGTGTGACTCAGACCCAGACCCCTACTTACCCCAGAGGCCTGGAACTCGGGAGGTGCCAGGTGGTCAGGGTTTACGCTGTGGGAGGGGGCAGGAGCCATTCAGGGAGAAGGGGGCAGGAAGGAAGTCGGGGTGCGAGGCAGGGGTGAGACACCAGTGGAGAGTTCTGTACAGTGGGGTCCTGACCACATGGCCAGATCCGTGGTGTAGGCGCCCAGACTTGACCTCTGACTGCCAGGATGAAGGGCAGTCTGTAGGCTGCTCAAAGATCACCGGGGAAGAAAAGTCAGTCCGTGCGCTGACGGGGACCCCGGGTGATCTGAACAGTGACAGTGCCGGCTGGAGCCCACCCAGGGGCACCTCGGAAGACAGACCTGGCGATTTCTTCGGCCACTGCCAACCCTGAGGGCACAGTTTGCTCTGACCCAGCAGGTGGGCAGGAGTTGACATCACTTGGAAGTAACTGGTTTCAATAATAAACACAGTATTTAAAATTAAAAAAACACACACACAGAGCTTCACACTGTTGGGTCTTGATCAGCCTCAGTGGGGGACAAGAGCAGATGCCCATTGTGTGTGTGTGTGTGTGTGTGTGTGTGTGTGTGTGTGAGAGAGAGAGCGAGAGAAACCACTGACCCACAGAGGCCCACGTGAGCAACCACACCTGTCAAAGATGGACCACCACCAAGTCCCTCCACCAGAGTGCTCTTCATGTAGCCAGGGGAGCCATCCCCGAGACTTGCAGGCACGAGACCAGTACACAGCACACACACAGGTGAGCCCCAAAGAAAGGAAGTGACCAGGAAACAAAAGGACAGGTGTGTCCGAGAGATACGAGCCAACCTGGAAGGCGTCCCAGTCCCCAGAGCAGGGACAATAGGAGCAGCAAAATAAGGACGGAAGCTTCTGGATTAAGGCCCTGAGAACCAACCGCACACACAGGAAGAGCCCGCGCAATGCAGCGGAGTAAAGTGAGTCCCGGGATTCTCTTGACCCAAAGCGGGGAAAGGGCGCCAGTCGCATCAGGGGCACTCAGGGTTGTCCCACACCTTCACTTTGGAAACAGTGTCCGACGAGCGCCATAAAACCAGGCCGCCCTGCCCGTGAGTCCACAGGGATGCGAAGCCTCGCAGGTCCAGCCCTGTGGGAGGCGGGGCTTAACCACAGCCCCGCCCACTGAGGGTGGGCGAGTCTTGGGGGCTGGCTTGGGGGTGGGGGATACAGCGCGGCCTGGGGGAAATTGCCTGAGAGGAAGGTGAGCGTGGCCCACCCACACGACAAAGTGAAGAGGCCGCTTTCACGGAGGTAGTCTGTCTCCCAACCCAGGCCCTGATCAAACCTGGACATCGGCAGCCCGCCGAGATGGGGGGCCTCAAGACCCAAGGCGGCGAAAACAAGAGAAAGGGGAGGAGCTGGGACTTATCGGTTGAGGGTAGGTGGACTCGAAAATCGGGCGAAATCCCTATAAAGTCTCGACTTTAGCGAAGAGACACAAACCAGCACCCGTTTCCTCGTGTGGACCAATGTACTGTTCAGCGCCCATCCAGAGAAGCCCTGGTGGTGTAGGGGTAAGGTGTTAGGCTGCCATCCTCGTGGTAGCCAGTTCTAATCCCCAGCAGTTCCAAGGGAGAAAGACTGGGCTGTCTACTCTGGCAGAAAGTTAGAGTCTCAGAAACCCACAGGGGTCACTTTGAGTAGGCCTTGACTTGATGACAGTGAGTGCTCCCATCCAGTGGACTCTGGCGCGCAGCCACCCTGGGGTTTCCAGGTGCAGCCAGCCTCGTCTTTCTCCTTAGAAGCCACTGGTGGATTTGAACTGTTGGCCTTTGGGCTAGCAGCCATGTGCTCACTCAGTGGTTGACAGGACTCCTTGATATGTTTCCGTCAGGCCACGTCTGGCTCTGGGGTATCTAATAAATCCACAGGTGTGCAAACAACACCGTATTTAACTTAGAACATTTCCAACAACCCTTTCTAAATGTCATACCTATTAGCAGTCCCTAACCCCAACCCCTTACCTGAGAGTGACCCCTTAAGACCGATTAAAACTATCCCCACAGGTTTCCCAGAAAGTCACTTAAACCTGGGTCCTTTTTTTTGGGGGGGGTGGGGGGAGGGCATCACTGCTCTCCGGTGGTGGGAGTAGGAGGCCCAGCCCCACTGCTGGAATTGAACCTCCGTCCCAGTGGACCGTAGTCCCGCCCACAACCACTACGCCACGTGGGGTCACCAGGAATGGGAACCCACTCCCAGCAACGACAGTGACCCCCCCCCCATACGTATCCCCCAGACCAGGCACGCACGTCTGTAGAGGTCTAAGTGTGTTAGTGTTTCCCTGGGGCCGTGGGGAGGGGAGGTAGCTTAGAAGGCCTTGGCCCTTGGTCAGGAGTGATGGGAGAATCCATAACAGTCAACGGTGACCGCTGACCATCGCGCCCCTGCCCAGAGAAGTGGTAAGTGCTTTGCATGCTGGAGAATGGGATGAGACAGCTAACCAGTTTGGGGGTTTCTTTTGGGGTGTTGAGAAGGTTCTGGAACGAATTGTATCACATCATGAAAGCATGAAAGGCCACCATCTGGTCGTTTTTTTGGGGGGTGGGGGGCATCACTGCCTCTGGTGGTCGTAGGCGCTACCCAGCGCTGCGCCTGGGAGCTGCCGCTGGATTTGAACCGCCGAGGCCGCGGGCCGCAGTCCGCACTCAACCACTTCCGCCACCGGGGCTCAGCTCCTCTGGTCGGTTTTATAGTGAATTTCATCTAGATGGACAGGAGGTGGAGGAGGAGCCTGGGGTGGGGGGCGGGTATGTAGTGGCCAGAGGGCGGGCTGGAGCAGGGTGGGGCAGGTGGGAGTGGCTCACAGCTGACTCTCTGGTGTCTCGCTCCCCCCCACCCCCCTCCACCTCCAGGGGCGGCAGGGCCCTGTGTGTGCCTTCCAGGGAGCAGAAGCTGGGGAGGGGAGGCTGAGGTGCCACGGGCGCCTCGACATGGAGAAGCCACGCCGCCCCACCGCAAAGAATTTAGACTGGCGGGGGCCTCGGGCCCTGGGCCTGCTGATCCTACAGGAGAACAGAGACTGTGTGGAGAGGGTCGCCTGGAGCTACCCCGGAGGGGCTCAACCCCACCTGGCCTCCTGCCCAGAGCCACCTCCCCTGCCAGGGGCTCCGTGAGGGGCTGGGTCCCGGTGGCCCCCACTGGAGCCACGCCGCCCTGGCGTCTTGCCCGCGCCCTCTGCGCCCCCTGCGCCCCGGCGGACCTGACTGTTGTTGGAGAAGGCATACAGCGCCAGCGGCTTCTCCCGTCGCGTGATGAAGTCCACGGCCTCGTCCACGCCGCGCACGGTCACCAGGGGCAGGATGGGCCCGAAGATCTCCTCCTGCATCACGGGCTCCGTCTCCTGCACGTCCACCAGCACCGTGGGGGCTGCGGCACAGCGTGTGCGCGCGCTCAGCGGGACCCAGACCTTCCCGCCACGGGCACGCGCTCAGGGGGCGGGACTCTGGGACCCAGGAGGCCGAGGGAGATCCAGGGAGAAGCAGGAGGGGTTCTAGCCTGGACCCAGAGCGGCCCCAGTCTGGGGACACGCTTCGTGACAGAGTCCGTGTTGGCTGGGGGCAGGGGTGGTCTTGCTATCCAGTAGGGCGGGGGCTCAGGGTGGCGTTGGGTCAGGGCTGAGGGGTTTGGGGCTCAGGCACAGGCGTGTGATCCACTCCCTGAGGCCCTGAGGCCCCTGCAGAAGGACCTAGGGTGCAGAAGCTGCGACCCCGGCCTGTCTCCCTGCACCCCCCTCTGTGCCTTCACACTACCCAGCTGGCCCCTGGGCCATCCCGTGACCCTTTGTCCTCCTGCACCCCGGAGGGGCTCACCGATGTAGCGCTCCGTCTCATCGCTCTGACCCCCGATGGCCACGCGCCCACAGCGCAGCAGGCCCTGCAGCCGCCGGAACTGCTTCTCTCCCACGATGCGGCCCAGGTCCGGGGAGGCCTTGGGGTCCTCGCCGTAGAACTGGGCGATGGCTCGCTGCATGGCGGGCAGCAGGCGCTCCTGCGTCTCGCGGCTGCACAGGACGTAGTCGGGCGCCACGCAGGTCTGGCCGGCGTTGAAGTAGCGGAAGAAGACTAAGCGGTTGGCCACGGTCTGCGGGTCGCAGTCATTGTCCACGTAGCAGGGGTTCTTGCCCCCCAGCTCCAGGGTCAGGGGGGTCAGGTGCTTGGCGGCGGCGGCCATAACCACCTTGCCCACGCGGGGACTCCCTGACGGGGGAAGAAAGAAAGAGGAGTGGTCTCAACCGCTGGGTCAGCCCCCACCGGCCTTTCCTCTGTGGGCAGAGGGGCGGAGTTGGAGCTTCTGCTCCATTACACAGCTAAGAAACCCGAGGTCTGGAGACATCCCTGGCTGGGTGGTGGAGTGTCATCAGCTGGGTCAGGCAGCCTCTGCATGAGTTGCCCAGGTTGGGAACCTGGCATTGTGGGTGCGGCCTTGTGCAATGGCCGCCCTGAGCTGCAAGGAATGATGCTTGGTGACTGGACAAGAGGTGACCACCTCCTTTCCCAGCAATCTGCCTGGTTTGGGCCCTTTTCCAAGCTCTGAGGTTGTCCTCATCCCCACCTGGCAGCCAGACAGGCTGTGCCTTTGCTGAAAGAGGAAAGCAGGTCAGAATGTCCCCTGCTGGGAGGGGAGAGGGTGTCCGACATCTGTCTGTGAACGCGTCACCTGCTCTAGAATCGGTTTCAGCCACTGGAGCCAATCAGCAATGGCAGCGCGATGCCCGCAGCGGGCAGTCTGGGGGAGCTGTGGTTGGCGTCATCCCGTGGCTTTCCATCCACGGCGACCCTGCCCTGTGCACAACCCCACCAGGTGCTGCGCTATGGATGCCAGGCTCCTGCACCTGAACCTTCTGTGGCACTGGCCGCGTCGTTCCATTTCTTCTTGCTGAGGGCCGTCCTCTTTTCTGCTGTCCCTCTGCTCCACCAAGCATGACGTCCTTCCCCAGGGACCAGTCTCTCCTGACGTCACGTCCAACCTAAGGGCGCTGAGTTCCCGCCATTCCTGCCCTGGAGGAACATTCTGGCTGTACTTCTGAGGCAGAGTGGTTGGTCCTTGTCCGAGCAGGTCATGGAATCGTGGGTATTCCTTGCCTCCAGCACACTTCTCGCACCTTGCTGCACAAGACCCGATGGATGGCGAGAGAGGTGAGTGCCCTCTCTTCCTGTGCCCAGGGCAACCTGCAGTTTGCTTTCTTGAGTGCTGCTTCCCGTTGAAGTAGCAGAACCAGACCATGTGGTTGGCCACAGTCTGCGGGTCACAGTCGTTGTCCACGTAGCAGAAGTTCTTGCCCTCCAGCTTCAGGGTCAGAGGGGGGCAACCTCCACTCCTCATGCCTGAAGCCAGAGGAGGGCTGCAGACAGCCGGCCTGGTGTGGGTCCAGAAATTGCGGTGGGTCAGGGGGTGGGGCAGTGATCCAGGAGGATGTGACATCTTCCCATTCTGGTGAGTCCCTTATTCTCTTTCTCCTGTGTATCATCCAGCCTCTCTTAGGCTTGGGGACAGTCCCTACTCTCCTGCCACCCACAGGCTTGATTCTCTCTGGCCACCTACATCCAGCGGTGGCCCCCCCAGCTCACCTGTGAAGAAGATGTAGTCAAACTTGTTCTCCAGAAGCTGCCCAGTCTCCTCAGGCCCGCCCAGCACCACCGCAAAGCAATTCTGCAAGGAGGGAGGTGTGTGGGTGACGCAGGCCCCTGTTTGGAAAGCTGGAGGCAGTTCAGCCCCCTCCAGCCCTCTCCTCCCTGCCTGCCCAGACTCATAACTGCCGGCTTTGTGACTGTACAGAAGACGGGTCGCCTGCTTTGATTGACCCTGAGGGAACCTGAGACTGAGAGGGCCCACCCGGATCTGGAGAGACAGATGTGGGTTGGGAGCTGGGGGAGGGGCCACCCTGGGCCCCGCTCACCTGGTCCAGGTACCGGGGCAGCTCCTCAGCCAGCACCTTCTCCACACTCTTGGTAATCTCCGAGGGCTTGAGCACCACACAGTTCCCTGTGGGAGGGGCAGGAGGGATAGGGGAACAGAGGCGTGGGAGGGAACAGGCGTAGACCCCCCACCTGAGACCCGGGAGCTACAGCATTCAGTCCAGGGCAAGCCTGCACCTCCTCTGAGGTTCAGATGAGGAAGATGGCTCTGAGGGGGGCCAGGGACCTGTCCACACAGCCTGGGGTGGAGGTACAGGCCTTCCTGCCTCCCGGTACCAGCTCCCCCTTCTGACTGTCCCTGTGGGTGGCCAAGGTCACAGGGAGGAGGGGGCCCGCTCACCTGCGGCCAGGGCGCCCACCAGGGGCACCAGCGTCAGGTTGATGGGGTAGTTCCAGGGCGCGATGATGAGGACGAGACCAAAGGGCTCCTTTCGGATGAAGGCCGAGTCCAGCTG
>PVJH01048646.1:0-10706 GCA_004026705.1 Nesogale talazaci
AATGGGGAAATGAGGGAAGTAAGAAATGATACGGCCCTTCAGAAACTCAGTAAGAGATCAAAGTAGACAGCATGACAACACTTTCAGAAAAGGTGCCCACTCTCACACTAAAGTAAGAATACAGGAGAGAGAGAGAGAGAGAGAGAGAGAGAGAGAGAGAGAGAGAGAGAGAGAGAGAGTTGTTTAGTTGTTGCTGACTCACCGCAACCATGTAGGACAGACTGGAACAGCCCCTCCCCTGTGGGCTTCCACGTCTGTACCACTTTACTGGAGCGGAAAGCATCATCATTCTCTTGTGGTTTAGAGCTGCTGACCTTCTGGTGGGCAGTCCAACGCATAAAGTAAATGACGGCATCTCATCATTTCAGAATGTTGCATTCTTATGGTACTTTCACTTGCCCTACAAATCTTTTTTGCTTCCAGTAGAAAGCACAGAGAATTACTTGAAAATTTAAAAAACATACAATATTTCAGTGTTGCATTACATAAAGTTCTCACCGTAAATGAAATGAAGTCGGTCAAGTGGTTTTGGCCCTCTACATATAGAGTCAGAGGGAGTTTCTTTTCTGGGCAGGGTGTTTCTTTCTTTATTATCACAAAATTTCTGAGCAAATTTCCAACATTATGTCAACTGTTCGCGGAAAGAATGAAAGGGCTGGAGAAGGCCTTATTTATACTGGGCCTTTTCGTGAGAAGCAAAGCGATGTGAAGGATATGATATAACTCTGCAGGGAGGGTACCAGAATATCTTGGAGATAATAAGTGCTCTAGATGTCAAGAATAAGCTTCATTAATGATCAAAGAAGTCAGCAACAATGTAAAAGAGGAGCTCAGTCATAGAGGATGGCAGCTTATAGAAGCATGTGTCAAGGGGGAGAAATCCAGGAGCATGGAGAACCTTCCAGAGTACAAGAAAAGGGAGCCTATGATGATAGTGTTATTAGGTCAATATAACCCAGCTTTGTACAGTCTCTGATATCCTTCCCAATATTATCCATCTTGCTTATCAGTCCAGCCATACTGGCTTCTATACTGTTTCTCAACCGAGTCACTGGCCTCAGTGTCTTTGCCTGTGCTACTGCCCAGATTTATTCATCTCTTCATAGTCACTTGAGTCTCTCTCCAAGTCATTTTCCTAGAAAAACCTTTCCCCAGCAGTCCTCCATCTCCCTCAACTCTCCCTATCCTCTTCCCTGATTTATATTGCCCCATAGCGTTTATCCCAGTTCGGCATCACCCATATTTTATCTATTTTTATTTAATGCATGCTTGCGATGCATGCTCTGTTCAAGCTGAGTTTGAGGTCTGCTGCATTCTAGGCTGCCTCTTGTACTCCTAGAACACTGTGTGGCACATGGCGATCCTTCTGGAAGTATTTGTAGAGCAGACAACAGTTGCTCTCCATGGCATTGGAATTAACCATCAGCCCCCTTTTCCTGAATATTTTCAACTCAGCATACTGATAGAATTTTTCCATGGCAACTGAGCTCTGATTATCATAAAAGTCAACTGGAAAGTATTATCTCTTTACCAACATTTGCTTTATTTCTAAGTCTGCTTAGTATGGAATAGTATCTATTCCATAAATCAAGAACTCCACTTATTGGCAAAAATTCTACAAAATGGTCACTAGCAACATCACAAAACAGCCATATAAAAGCCTTTTCGCTTTGCCGTGATATAAGCCCCTGTGTGGTTGTTTAAAGCAGTTGAGGTGCTTTGGATGCCTGGTGAGCCTATGTACATCAGAATGAGGCATTGCCAGATCTACATAAGGGTTGTTCTATGTGAGCCCATCATTGTGGCCACTGTGTCAATCATCTCCTTGAGGGTCCTCCTTTTGGCTGACTCTCTACTTTATTAAGTATGATTTTTTTTCTCGCTAGGGATGGGTCTCTCCTGACAATGTGTCCAAAGTATATGAGACTACACCTTGCTACCTTGTTTCTCAAGTATAATATGACTGCACATCTCTTGAACAAGATTTGTTTGTTCAGGCAGTCCAGGTCCCTTTCATATCCTGCTCGAACTCCCTACTTTGAATGCATCCATTTTGCACTTTTCTTTATTCATTATCCAACTTCCACCTGCATACCAGGTGATTGAAAATACCATGTCTTGGGTCAGGAGTCCTCAACCTAACCTCCTGGCTCTTCAACACTGTAAAGAGGTCTTGAGCAGAAGAGTTGCCCCCCAAACCACATGCCATTTGTTTCCTTTACTGCTATTTCCATGAGGATCCAGGCAAAATGAACTCTTTGGCAATTCCGATCTTTCCTCTGTTTACAAGGATGTTGCTGTTGGTCCAGTTGTGAGGATTTGGGTTTTCTGAGGCATGATCCATACTGAAGGCTGCAGACATGTATTCCTCTGGTGATTTGGCAACTAATGCACTTTGGGGGTGTCCGTGTAGGAGCTACTACTACCCACAAAGTCAAGGACCTTGAAACATCATGATCAAGTAGCTTGGCTTTCCCAGAGTTCGTTGTAGAGTAACTCTCAGATTTCTTCCATTCTCTTTTTCTTGGGGCTTCTCTAGTGAGCACCAATAGATCCGTGTGGCTCCAGTATCTGGATAACGCATTAAAGGGCCATCAGTGCAACCTCAGCTGCTAAGGGAGAGCTCTGATGGCCATGGTGGCACATGGTCTGTGCCAGGATGAGTGGGAGGGAAGCCAGATAAAGGAGAATTCCTTGCATCCTTCCTGTATCCTTGGTTCAAGCAGGTTGGAGCTCAGAGGGCCTGGGGGAAGTGCATTAGATTAAAGAGCACGGAGGTTGTGTTCTAATGTACATTCAAGAGTACCATTAACTTCTTCTTGCCTTCCCACACTCTACCACTCAAACTCAGAAGAAATGTAAGGGGCTTCCATCTCTGGCCTATGGAGTGAGACAATTCTAGTACAAAGGACAGTCTCTCCAGAAATTAATTATTTCATTGCTTGGTGGTATCTCCATTCCAGGAGTTTTTTCAAAGGCAGTGCAAATTTTACTAAGGGATTTATGTAAACTAATTAGTGTCCCAAGGTTTCTTAACAAAAACTCTTAACCCCAGGAAGTAGGATGGTTCACCTGGGCACTGAATGTTCCCATCTCCTCTACTCAGTAACAGCAACGTCAAGGAACACCAATGCAGCATTCTCAGCCAAGGAGAGCGGCTGGCCTCTTATTTCCCTTTCTGGGTCCTGCCAAGAGTGATATCACCTCTCTGGAGCATTAGCAGGCCCTATCAGCAAAAACTACCCCATCCGTCACATCAAAGCTGCCCCACATATGCTCATGCTGGTCAGGGGAGCCAGGTCCATCAGCTTCGTGCCCGTCTATGGAAATTCCTGAGAGGATCTGGGGAGCTTAAAAGTCATTGCCAACATTGTTTAAAAAAAAAAACAGAGGGAAGATTCTGCAGGACCCCATGATAACAAAGCATATTATTATTACAGAGTTTCAGATATACTACTTCTCAGGCTATTGTGCTTGAAATAAAAAAACAAAACACAAAACCCAGCAATTCTGGTAAGTTTCTGGATTAGCACAAACAACCAGGAAGGTGATAAGTGAGCAAAGGTATCAAGCATTCCTCTCTTTCCTTGGTAAAATTCATTGACCTGGGGTCCGAATAGGAAGTGGTTCAAATTCTTTTGGCTCATCTACTAACCTAAAGGTTGACCATTCTTACCTAATCACAGTGTTAGGGAAGAAAGGCCTAGGAAAGATTACAACCAAGGACATTCCATGGAGCTCAATGCTGCTTTCTGCTTAGCTCCTTGAGTTGGTTGTCTTGTGAACTCTGAACCACAACTAAGCTAAAGGTTGGCGATATAAACCCATGCAACAGCACTATAGAAGAAAGCCCTCGTGTCTGCGTTCATGAAGATTACAACCAAGAGAACCCACTGAAGCTCGGACCTCTGGAACACCCAGGGTGGCCAGGAATTGGGATGGAGGCAATCAGCAACTGGTTGTTGGTGGTATGGTCAGAATACACTGGAGAGTTAGTGGGACTCTCTGTGTTTCTCTGGGATGGAATACAGCAGAAATTTCTGGAAACGTTTGGCCTTATTCTGGCAGCCTGCCACTGTGTGCGAACTTACCAGTCTTCATGCCAATCTGGTATTTCAGAGGATCTTAAAATAGGGAAGGGCCTCATAGTTTATAGACCCCAAGCTCATTTTGCAATTTAGACCAGTGTCACTGCAAGAGAAAAACTGGAACCCTGAAGAGGTTCAGTACTCCCTAGACATTTCACTAGGTATGATAGGTAGATTTCTTATGCCAACATGGCCAATAGGAACATGTGGGATTAATCAGATAGGAGTTTGATAGGAGAGCAAAGAGATCAATGGCTTGGCATGGCACACCCCACTCTCTGTTGCTCTCTGGTGATTGGACCAGGACCAGCTTGCAGCTACTTTAGGGAGTTCTCTGCCTCAACTTGTGAGTTATACCACCTGTGAGACAGCCAACCCATGGATTGTGTCACTAGAGCTTGAGTTTCTTTCTAGACCTGCTTCACCACACTGCTGGAGTGTGCATTGCTTGAGCTGGATACTGAGTTTGATATCCCATCTGGCCTGAGCTGCTGACTGTGGGTGACTGGCCCTGCTGTGTGCTACATGTGGGCAGATTCTACCTGCATTGCTTGAAGGAAGACTCAGCTCTCTGCTTCCTTGATCTTGGACCTGGTAGCCCTGTGAGTTGAAGAACTTCTATTATTTTAACTCAAAGTTCCACATAAGTGACCTTAACTGAACTTCTATACTGCTCTGTGGTCTAATTAGGTGTTATATTTCTTCATGCTGTGTAAATCTATCTATCTATCAACTATTAACTATCATCATAAGTGTCCTGGTTTTGTTCCTCTAGAGAATCCTACCTAAAATACTAGGGAATAAATAATAGAGCTGAACTTAGTGTCCAAGGCCTTGACCTAACATTAGAGGGATAACACTAGAGTAAACAGTTAAGAACACGGGAAAGGGGTATACTTAATTATTTATTTTAATAGCATAATCATCCAGGTTAAAATGTTACCCAAAGGTTAGTCTAAGACATAACCAAGTACCTTCTGAGGCTAGAGGGAGTACAGCATTTCTCATTAGCCGGAGAGCTTGCGGTGTGACCCTTGATGCCACATTTCCAGGTAATACTCTTAGAGCCTATTGTCTAACCTTGTCTGTCTACTTTGTCACCCTCCCTCTTCCAGAAGATCAGCCCCCCTCATCCAGTCTAGAGTGCTGCTTTTGAACCCTTGCTCTGTCTGCTCTTACTAGCTAAATCCTTCCATGACTCAGTTTCCTCAATTATAAAATAGCCATTGGACTGACTTCCCATGAGTCTGAGGGTAAATGAATGAATTAGTATAAAGTGGAGCAGGAGTTTTATGCTCTGAATACAAATGCTCAAAAGATGTTAGCTTATATGCATGTTAGTGCATACTCTCATTAACTTCTGACACTATGTAAAAAAAATTTTCTTAAATTCTTGTCCTTTCTGAAAAAGCTTCAAATACATTGGCCCCTGTATTAGAGAAGACTATAATTTCTTCAAGCATTTTCCATATGTGATAGATAGCTAGGTTTTGTGTCAACTTGGCTAGGGTTTTCAATGGGTTGGTGATTAATACCTTATAATTTTTCACGACATGGCCTGACTCAATATAATAACAGACAATCAGTTGTAAGAAGATTAAGTTGGGCTGCCACACCCTCACTCAGGTCACCATCCTGATTTAATTAATTGAAAGGCAGCTTCCTCAAGGGTGTGGCCTGCTTCCTACATAAGTGGGTGCTTCAAAAAGCTTTTTTGCTCCTTGTTAGTCTGGATCCTGCATCTGGCTTATTAACCTCTAGTTCTTTGGACTTGAGTCAACATCCTGCCATATTGCCTGTTGATCCTGGGAGTTACCCGTAGCTTATTATCTGATCTGCTGATGTTTAATTCCTCATCTCTATTGTCTTCCTGCCAACCATCAGCCTTCACAGTTATTCAAGTCAGGAGAAGGCTCAAGCCTAACATACCCAAAGATTTGGAATATGACTGCTTCTATACCCATGCAAGCCAGTTTGTTGCTATAAATTTCTCTCTCTCTCTCTCTCTCTCTCTCTGGTTTTACTTCTATAGCGAAATTAGCTTGAGACACTGTGTCAAATACCATTGTACAGCACTTTCTTCTCTGTGGCTCCACATGCTGCCAACATATGGGTCTCCACAAGGTGAAACAGAACTGGTCTCTTACCATTACTATGCACCCTGCATAAATTAACCAATGGTAAATACCTGGGCTCTGACCTTTGCCCTGTCTGCTGTGGCCTGGATCAGCACAGCTCTTCCTACATCCTATGCAACACGCAATGCTCACATTAGAAATGGAGATGGAGACATTTGCTGATATTACATGCAAGCTCATTTTGAAAGGAGTGTGGCCAAATAAATGGGGTCTATTCATGAAATTGAGGGGAGGTTGCTGCTTTTAAAACCCAACAAGTTTAATTTCTTCTTCTGCAATATGATCTTATTCCATGTAAATAATTGCTTCAGCAAAGAGTCATCAGAAGGAAGAAAAAAGAAAGAAAAAAGAAACCTTTCTCTGATGTTATCTGTGGTTGTCTAAGAGTCAAAGCAAGTTTAATGAGCTTTGATCTGAGTTTCAACCAATTTGATTTTTCCATTATCTAAATGCAATCAGTTTCTTCACTCGTTCCTCTTACACTGTTAAAAACAAAGATCCATTGCAACCCAGAGCTAACTACGCCTGAGAAGCTACCAGAGACGTCATTACTGAGGTCAGGGCAAGGACTAACTCTAGGGACTGTGGCTTGGTCCTTGCTTTGGCAGGCCCGAATGTCTCTGGGGAAGCCTGCCTGACCTTGGAAGTTTGTGAGGAAAGGGTTAGGTGTCCCTGAGGTTAAAGGGGCCAGATTTCATCTCACACACTCCAGTTCATGCCCAGTCTTCTGACTTAATAAACACCCTGCCATTCTAGATGGAGCAGTGGGTCAGAAAATGGTCCCAGAGGAGGTGCTGTTTGGTTTGTCTACTGTGATTGTTCTCCAAGTGTTAGAAAGAATTGAATGGGTACATTTGGAGGGCAACTTGTCAAAGTGGAATCATTCCAAAGGAAAATGTCTGCAGAAATTTTGTTTCTCAAGTAATTAGACTTTTCCAAGGAGATGGACAGCCTGTATGGGGACACAGACCATCCTCCTCTTTCACCTTTATTTCTCTCCTGGCTGAGGTCACATTTGTGCATTGAATGTTGTTTTATCACCTGAAGGGAGCGAGTGTATGCAATATGTGCCATGTCCAGACAGTCAACGGCCAAGGGGATTGTCTCAAAACATGGAGTAACTACCTCCAGAGGCTTTCTCTGTCACTAGAAGGGACTTCCTGTCTCCCTAGACATCCCCTCATTCCCCCTGCCACCAAATCCCTCTGGCTGTAAGATAGCAGTGCCCACTGCACAGTCTGCAGGTATCTGGATGAAGACTATGATGAGCACGGGCCAGGAAGATGAGGCTTCTGCCCACGGGTGTCTCCATTGGAGATCACAATTTGGAAGCTAAGGAGATTCTTAAAGTCAGCTGAAAGAGGACACTTAGGAAGAAATACCAACTATCCAAGCATGTGTGCAGGATTTGAAACTACCAGTAGCCTCCTTTATGAAAGAGACAGAATTGCCACGTCTAAATTGTTGGGTTCCTCTTGGCTACTGTTCACAGTCACTCAGTGTGACCACAGCCCTGGAGAGGGTGTGGGCCCTGGAGGTGCCTTGGAAGCAGAAAGTCATGCTCACCCTCTACACCCCACTTCCTTGGATCCACACAGGGGACATACCACCCCAGTCTGTCCGCCGTAAGGTGCTCATTTGCTTTGGTACTTAGCCTGGAAAAGTTTCCTCTTCCCTTTGTCAGATCTCAGCTCAAGCCCTGAATAGGTTCAATTCCCCATCTTTGCAGTCACAGTATCAGGTCTTTCTGCTTCTCAGTACCTCACCGGTCCTAATGTCTCTCAGTGCCCTTCTCCTCTAGTAGACCAGGAGCTGAGTCTATTTTCTGCCTGTGATTGGACTGCCATCACCTTACACAGGGGTTGCCACTTAGCAAGGAATCAGTGTTTCACCAACTGATGCAGTATCTACGATTCCATTCTTAGGCATGACTACACTTTGCAAACCTTCCGTGCACTAAACTTGTTCATCTGGCAACTATGGTGCACACAGGCACTTCCTCTCCATATGCAGATCCACACACCTACAGAAATCCAATAGGTTGTTTTTGACAATGACCATTGAGTGGGCTCTAGCCATAAAGCACTACCAGAACAAAGCACTACCCAGCCCCGTGCCATTCTCACAATAGGGTCCAGATTGGATGGTTGTCATCCACAGCATCTTCACTGGCTGGTTTCTGAAATAGATTCAGGCCTATCTAGTTCAGCATAGTCTGGAGGTGCCACTGTAACCTGTTCTACGTCACAACAACATTCTGTGTGTGAGGTCAGTGGCCAAGGATCACACGCATGTCTCCTGCATGGAAGGCAAGAATTCTACCAATGAACCACACACACACACACACACACACACACACACGTATGTAGACTTGCAAACATTGGTCTCTTCTTTGTGGATGGGGCTGGGATCTGCATAGATCCATAGTCAATGCCTTTGGGAATTCTGGCCAAGAGCACTTGTCCATTGCCCCAGCATCATCCCATAACTCTATGGGCCACAGTAGAAACAACAAGAGCCTCTGGGGAAGTGAACAGGAATATGAAACCGCAAGGCTGTGCTTTGGGAATGAAAAGTATTAGAATAAATCCTCCAGGATCTAACCTCATTCTTGGAAGCACTTTCCTCAAGCCATTTGGGCTTCTGACAAACGTTGGCTCCACCTTCATTGATTAAAGCCATGTCAGAAAGGACAGCACCATTCTGTGCATTCCGTTGTCACTAGCTAAAGGACAGCGGTGACCAAGTGCACTGGGAGATAGGCTATAGGCAAAATTGCCATTAGCAGCTCCCTGTAATTATCTCGGGTATCTGGGGAGGATGGCGGGCTGCATAGGGCTTGTTGAGACTCTGCAAATGGATTTCGAAGAGCAGGAATTCTAGGCCAGAGTGTGGCTGGCTGTACGATTTACAGACTGGACCAACGTGAGCATGTTACTGAAATATCTGAAACCAAATCACAGCCCTTGAGTTGATTCCAATTTCGAGCCACCCCATAAAACAACCTCCCTGGTTTCTAAAGCTGACAATCTTTATGGAAGCAGACTGCCTCATCTTTTTCCTGATGGGTTTGAAACTATGAATCTTGCCGTTTGTCGCCGAGTGCTTTTCATCAGTGTAACTTCTTCCTGAGACAGTCTGCCCTCTCCTTTTCCTCCTGTAGATTGGAATGACAATAAGCCAGTTGCTGGCACATCAACGTCCACACAAGATGATGCCCCCCACACCCCCATGATGCAGAGCAGAGTATAGGATTTTTAAGGCTGTGATCTTTGAGAAACCAAGAGCCAGCCCCTTTGCAGGCTTGCCTCTGGGTGGGCTCTAACCACCAGCCATGTGGTTAACCATTTATGATTGTTGGATAAGTTTTGTCGACTAGACACTCATGGCTAGGGGTGGAGACAAACTATCAGTCAAGTGGTAGCTTGATGAAACCCTGGGATTTGGCCTTTTATGTAAGAGTGAGGGACTCTGGAAACCACCTCTTGAGCTTCCACTTTGCTTTCCTCCTGCTGGTACTACACTGGAACTCTCTAGGGGTGACCCCATGTGGGCCACCGACCCTGACAGCTGTCAACAAGCCATCTTTTCACTGACCTTGGATCCACATGGCTCTGCACGCACAGCCTTGTGATAGCCCTGCTTTCTGCTTCACCTTTTGATGTCAGCTAAGTGAGTGTCTGAAGAGGGCCCGGAGCTAGCATTAGACCTATGACCTTGAGTGGAAGTCAAGGTTGTAAGGTGTCAGGTTGCTTCTCAAAACAAATTTGTTTCTTGTAAATAGATACGTGCCACTGGATTTGTTTCTCGATGCTGCCCCACCTCAAAGACCACTTGAGCCGCCCAGGCACTGGTCATCTCTCTGTGACTGCTGTTGAGTGGTTTCCAACTCAGAGTGCCTCCATAGGGCTGGGTAGAACTGTTTCAGAATGTTTCTAAGACTAGCTGCTTAGGGGAGAGAAATCCTCATCTTTTTCCCTTGGAGCTGCTGGGGGTTCCTTGATGTTGCAGGTTCGTGAAGAGGATGCATAAGGCTTTCTACTCCTGCCAAGAATTACAGTCTCAGAAATGGACAAAGGCAATGAGTCCTACCCTGTCCTGTAGGGTAGAAGTCAACTGCATGGCAGAAACTGATAAAAATACCGGTTACAGGACTGTCACAGGGAATGATGGAGAGAAGATGGGCATTGGACTGCCACTCAAGTACTTCCTCGATGCAAGAATACTTTGTTCTATTAAACTGGCATTCCATGATGCTCACCTTCCCGACATGATCACTGGAGACAAATGTGTGCATAAGCAAATGTGGTGAAGAATGCTGATGGTGCCCAGCTATCAAAATATATAGCATCTGGGGTCTTAAAGGCTTGAAAGTAAACAAGCAGATATTTAGCACAGAAGCAACAAGACCCACATGGAAGAAGCACACCAGCCTGTGTGACCACAAAGTGTTGAAGTGACCATGAAGTCTCATTGGGAT
>PVJH01048647.1:0-10694 GCA_004026705.1 Nesogale talazaci
CTGCTCAGTGAACCTCCTAGAAAAGCTGTAATATGGATTGAGAACTTTAACACTGAAGATGTCAAAAGGTGCCAAGGTAGGGTTGAAAGGCTGAGAGGGTCTGCATAGCTAAGAAAGAGCTTATGCAGCTGAAATAGAGTCTGCATGATTGAGAAAGGCCTATTGCACTGAGCTGGGCCAGCTACTAGCCAAGAGGTCAATGGCAGAGAGGCTGATGGCAGAGAGTAACTAGCAGGGCTGAGCAGACCACTATACTAGCAGAGAGTCGGCCCAGGGATCCCAGAACAGGCTTGAGAGTGGGGAGGGTTACAGCAGAGAAGCCTGATGAGGGGGTGAGGAGGGGCTGAGGGAGCTGTTCTGGTTGTAGGAAAAGAAGTTGCTGCTCTCTTCTTCCAGAGGACCTTCCAACCATTGTCTATGAGTTGGTCCTGAGTTGGTCCTTTCACTTCCAAGTGGATTAAGGGTGTACATGAGTGGGATAGAGGGAGAGGGTTGGGACCAGGGCCAGGAAGTGGATGGCATCAGAAATGATGATGAAAATGGAGAGCAGAGGCCCCTGTGTCATGGGAACGAACATTGCACAGGTCTTAATTCCCCTTTTTTTAAAAAAACAAAAAGCATTTCCCCAAATATATATATATATATATATATATATATATATACTTAGTATAAAGAAAACAATTAGAAGAACTTAAAGTTCCCATCAGAATATATTCTCTAGACTTAGCTTACTGCAGATTCTTCAGAGATGAACCATTAGCTGTGGGGCTAGTTTGTATATGACTTTGGAGATCAAATACCTTTTTTTAGCAGTCTTTTTAAATTATGAATTAAGTGGGAGTTTTATGTTTCAGATCTTCAATTTTTTTTTTGGGGGGGGGGGCATCACTGCCTCTGGTGGTTGTAAGCGCTACCCAGTGCTGCTCCTGAGAGCTGTCCCTGGATTTGAACCACCAAGCCCGTGGGCCACAGTCCCGCACTCAACCACTTACGCCACCGGGGCTCAGCCCCAGAGCTTCAATTTTATATTTGCAGTAGTTTAAACTACTTCTCACAACCCCCTTCCTCCCGCCCTGACCCTTTCCCTCATCAATCAACCCGATTCACTATACTCTCTTATAGCAAGTCATGATGACCCTATGTGTGTCAGAACAACCCTGTGTTCCAAAGGGTTTTCAGTGGCTGGTTGTTCAGGAGTTGGTCACCAGGCCTTTCTTCTGAGGCATCTCTGAATAGAGCTGAACTTCCAACCCCTCAATTGGCAGCCACACATGTTTGCAGCACCCAGGGCCTCTCACACAAAGAAAAGTAGGGTCTTTAATAAGTATAATCACTTTTCTTAGGTACCAAGAGTCTCTGGGTGGCACAAATAATTACGTTCTTGACTACTAACCAAATGATTAATAGTTTGAACTCGCATAGAGACACCTCAGAAGAAAGGCCTGGCAATCAATTTCTGAATAGTCACAGCCTTGAAACCCCACTGAGACACTACTCTACTCTGCACCACATGGGACTGATGCCCTAACTCAGAATCCCCATGATGGCAATGGGTTTGACTGGTTTTTGTTTTGTGTCCTCTCATTTTGTTTCAGGAAGGAGCGAGGGGAGTAATATGATTGCATTTTTCAAACTATACAACACACTTTCCCCCCAAAAAAAGTGGGGCCGGGAAATGAAGGTGCGTCTTATGGTCCAAAGGTATGGTACCCCAGAACATTTGCTTATGATACCATGTGCCTGCTTACTGGCTGCTGCTCCGCGTGCTGTGGATTGCTGTGTGTTCAGAGGAAGTCCCGCCTCCTGGAGTCTCAATGTCAGTCAGGTCACATGATCAGCACAGCACATGCCTCCCCTCATTTGTTAATGAAAGTGATGATAGTTCTTACCACCACTGTTGAGCTCACGCTATTAAATATTATCGTATTTTGTTTTATTTTAATGAATATTTCAGTATACTGGTACTGTTTGGTTTGGAATATGTTTTTTTCTTGTTTTCCTACTCTAAAAGCTGGGTGCATCTTATGGTCTGAAAAACACAGTAGTTAAATCTCTCTGTGTGGTATTTCAGAATTTTCTGAAATTCTTGTTAAGAATATGAATTCCCAGGCTTCATCTCAAACTTACACCGGTGGGGTTTGTTTGCTTGTTTGTTTGTGGAAACAGGGTACTTGCTGGCCAGGAGAGACTCATGTTAAAGTTTGACTTCCCTAGGTCATAGTTGCAATCCGGCCAGGCAGAGACTTCCATGGGAGTACAGCCCCAGTGCCTTGTCCAGCTTAGACCCTTCAGCTCAGTTCTGGCACTGTGTCATGTGATCTTGTAATTTTTCTCCCTCAGCATGGGGATTTGAATTAATGTGTAGTTAGAGGTTAAAAGAAATGAGGGTGAGAAGAAAGCATCATGAAAATTACAACCCAAAGAGCTCACTCATGACCTGTGAACAAGGAAACTGACCAAAGAGAAGGCTGAGCAGAAGTCCCTGCAAACACATTGTGCCTGTCACCCATTGGACACATCGACATCTGGCCTCAGCGACTGCCCCACAGACCCTCCATCTCAGCTCCAGTTCATTTTATATCTTGAAGCTAAGTAGAGTGAGCCTAACTTTTTTAAAAATTATTTCTACTGGGACTTAACCAGAAATTTGGCCTCCCATCAGAGCTGTGTGTTAGAATCATAACACCAACGTTCATGCGCCAAGTAATTTATGCATTTATGGCCAATCTCACTTTTAAGCATTGCATTGATGGAGATATCAAATTTGTAAGTTATTAGACTAAAAAGCGGTCTCCCTGAAGACTATTCGGTGTTCTCCCCGAAGAAGACTTCTTTCTAGAACCCTGCAATCTGAAAACCCTGCTCAGAAGTCATTCCTCAGCTTGGATGTGAGAGACATGTGAATGCCAATTCATAAGCTGAGCTTTGTAAGACCCTGTCAGGCACTCTGTCCACTGTAACCCTTGCCACGATTTGCCAGAATGAAAATCAGCTCCTCTGACTCCCTGGAGTCGAGTGTGTACATTTTGTTAATAAAAGTGCCTGCCACAGATCAGGTTCTAGAAAATCTGCCATGTCATAAATCACTTCCTGGCTGTATTCAAATCTGTCTGTCAAAAGGGGCTTCACTTGCAGACAGAATGCCTCCAGCCACAAAGGAACTCACGGCTGTCTGTTTCACACCAGGACACCGCTGTCTGGATCGTGAGATGAAATGAAGAATCCTGCTCACGAACATCCGGGTCTCATTCTCTGACTGTGGGATGCACCCACTGAAATGAGACACAAAGGGACTTGGTTCAGGAACCTGGGAGAATGCGAGCATATGCTTGTCAACAATAGAACTACTTCCACTGACATCTCCAAATTACTAATATCCTTTAGACCTGGGATTTCGATCTGCTTATTGATAAGGGAGCTTTTCTATCAGGGTTCAATTTTTGTTTTGGGGCATCACTGCCCTCCAGTGGTAGGAGTAGGAGGCCCAGCCTTGCTGCTGGATTTGAACCTCCAACCCAGTGGGCTGCAGTCCCGTGTACAACCACTACGCCACCGGGGCTCAGCCCTAGGGTTCAATTTTTAAGGCATAAAAATGCTTCAAGATCTGTAGGGTGGTCTTTTTTTAAAAAAAAAACTATTATTGAGATTAATTCATATAGCATATCCTTCCATAGTTTAATCAAGTCGAGTAGAATTGTACACAGTTTCCAGACATTCTTTTTCTACATGGACCTCTTGTCATCATCTCCCTTTCACCCCACCGCCACCCATGTACCCCTCAGCCTCTGAGCCCCTTATTCTATTTGCTGTCCCTTTAGGCTCACAGATTCTGGGTTTTCAAGAATGTACGTGTCATGCTCACACAAAGAAGGGGAGTAAGGGAGGTGCCAAAAAAAGGGGGAAAGGAGGGAGACAATGACACTGGGGAGCAGGACACTAATTCCCCCCAAGGAGAGAGTTTTGTTTATGTCTGCACAGAAATGGGAATGTGAGTGCAGACCCCACTGAGGCATGCCAAACCTTGAGCTCATGAGCAGAGAGGTCTACAGGGCCGGCCCAAATCAGAGCCAAGTTCACACACACACACACACACACACACACACCAGAAACGTGTGCTACAGAGGACAACCCTAAAACTACAGGTTGGGGAGAGGGGCCAGCCTGCTGCACCTATCCAGAAGCAAACCAAGAGGCAAAAAAAGAGAGTGAGGGACTAGACCCCATATTGGCACACCAAGCCTGAGGATGATGGCCTGCATGGAGCTGTTATGGCACAGAGAGGACTGTTGAGCCGACAACAACTCAAGACATAATGCCCCCTTCCTATAGCATACTGCAGCTGAGGACTATACTGGGGGAACACAGCAGGGAGTGAGTCAGTCTGAGCACCCCTACAGGTGGGCAAACCAAGAAGGGAGCATAACAGATCAGCAACAGGAGCAAGGTAAAACCATAAAACCCCTGGAAAGCCCCCAACATAATACTTCAGGCAAGGAGGGTCAGTTTCTGGAACTTCTAGGACTCGTGGGGAGATAGTCATAACAATCAGTGGACAGACCTGGAATTATGTATGTGGGGGGCTTTGTGGTGAGTCTTTTAGTTGGGTTTTTTCTCCCTCTTTTTATTCAATCTTTTGCTTTCTTTTTGTTTTTCTGTTTTTGTTGGTTTGGGTACCAATAGAAGAGAAGCATGGAAGCTAGCCAGAGGAGAAAGCATCGGGGTGTATGGTTCTGGAGAGACCTGGGGAGAGGAGGAGGGGGTGGAAGGAGTGGTGAGCAAACAACACCATAGACAGGGAGACAGCTAGGGAATTAAAAGCAACAAGGAGAAGGACATAGAAGTTCCAGTGGTGTTGGAGTGACAGCAATCAGGCTGAGAGGAATTACTAAGAGGCAGAAAAAAAGCAAGCATGATGGTGGGGCAAGCGGAAGGTCAAAGGAAGTAGAGGAACGAACTAAGAAGCAAAGCTATAGATAGAGATATTTACAGAGATGTGCACTTATGTAAATATATTGAATTGTAAAAGTAGAGGGACTGGCCTATATACATATCTTTATATGGCAATACATTGGGGAAGTGGATGGACCTTGGGCCTCTGCTCAACCCCTCCCTCAACGCAAGAACACTTTGTTCTAACAATCTGGAATTCTGTGATGTTCACCTTCCCAACATGACCACTGAAGACAAAATGGGTACACAAAAAATGTGGTGCCCAGATACCAAAAAGATGTAGAGTCTGGGGTCTTAGAATTTGGAGTTAAACAAATGGCCATCTGGCAGAGAAGCAACAAGCCCACATGGAAGAAGCACACCAGCCTGTGAGATCATGAGGTGCTGACCGAATCGGGCAACAGATACCAAAGACCCCCCAAAATAATTTTTTAAAAGCCTATACTGTTGAGAATGAGGGTGGTCAAAGCAGAGACCCAAAACCCATCTGTGGACAATAGGACATCTCCTCACAGGAGGGTTGAGTCAACGAGTTGACAGCATAGCACAAATGAAGCACAAAATATCCCTCTGGTTTTCTGAGGTTTCCTGAACCCCCCTCCCCTCCCCCAATTCATATGACCCCAGTCCTGCCTTTCAGTTCTGGCTAGACCAGAACATGTGCACTGATACAGATAAGAGCTCCTGACACACGAAATCCAGGTCAGATAAACCCCTCAGGAACAGAAATGGAAGTAGCGATACCAGGAGGGGAGGGGAAAGTGGGGGGAGAAGGGAAGGATGAGGAAGCCCTTTCCTAATCACCATGATCGATTTATAATCTCCACCTCCCCCAACGGGATAAACAACAGAAACATGGGTGAAGAAAGACAGTGGTCAGTGAAAGATATGAAAATAATAATAATTTATAATGTATCAAGGGTCATGAGGGTCAGAGGGGGGAGCGAGGGGGGGAAAGAGGAACTGATGGCAACGGCTCAAATAGAAAGTAAATGTGTAGAAAATGGTAATGGCAACATATGTACAAATGTGCTTGATACAGTCGATGTATGGAATGTTATAAGAACTATAAGAGCCCCTAATGAAATGATTTTTTAAATCCTGGATTTCAGATACTGAAAAAAGGAAAAACATAGCACAACTTCAAGAGGGTGACCTCCAATGACATAACAAACACTTCTGAGGTCCACTCTAATAGGAACAGACAAAAACCAAAGAAAATACAAAACGAAAATTTTGGAAACCTGATCAGGTCCAGCCTGCATCATAGGTGGGGATCTACTGACACAGCTTTATCTGTTCAGGTCAGATTTATCCCTTGATCTTCTTGGCTTCTCTCTCCTAAGCACTCTGTGACCACTTTCCTCCCATCCCTCAATTTTAGATAGGGGAGTTCTCTGGAGACTTACTGCCCCTATAGTTCCACAAATGAATCTTGGGCTCCCACCGTCATCTATTGCCTTCTGCACACAGGATTCTCACAATTTAGGCTCTGATACTAATCCCTCTGAGGGAGCGGTCTTTATTTCCAAAGCTCCTTTGAGTTCTTAGCACCACATATTTCAAGGATATGTAACAATATCCTTTACTTCTAAAATTGTTCTTGAGATGCTCAATAAAGACCTTCTGATAAGCTTGGAATATTGTCTGGTTCAGTAACAAGATGAACTTCTCAGGTGAAATGTCTGCAACAATGGACTCAAGTATAGCAACAGTAGTAAGGATGGTGCCAGATGAGTGTTTCAAGAGCAGGACTGGCTCACTGGGACATAACAGCAACAATAGAAAAAAATCCTCAGCATGATTGATGAAGCTGGAATCTGAGTCTTTAGCCCCAACCTTCATTGACTGCCATTTTGCATAAAGAAATGGACCTAACTCAATGAAAAATGGAGATCTGAGCTCTAGGGGCCCCTTTTCTCCCTCAGGACAAGACCTAGACTGACTGAATAGCCTGTTACTTGTGTCACTTCTTCCCCAGCTCTGTTGTGTTCCTGACTCTTACATCTTACTCTTGCCTTCAGAAGAGGAAGTAAGGGGGCATTTGAACAGGTGAGCAAACCTTTTTCCTAAACCTTCCTTTTAGTTTATTTTCCCTGCTCCCAACCCAAGGTCCACAAGGATTTCCATGCTTGTGGGAGGGAAGATACTGGAGAAAATGTGTCTGGGGAAGACCAGGAGCCCAGGACAGATTCTGTTTATAATATGATCTGGCATCCTGTCCTCACTGAGGGTAACTAATCCACTGTGTCGGCCCTCTTTCTTGTGGTGAGGTGGAAAGAGCTTCAACTCTGCATCTTTGAAACCTATTAACCCAATATTTCAGGGCCACACACAAACCAGAGGTCTTTCTTGTCACTTCTCCTACTGGCCATGACCCGACCATGACCTTGGGACTGAGCACACCAGACCATGTGCTTTCCTCTCTATTTCCACATTAGTTCAATTAAGTCCTTCATTCATGTCTCACATTGATTGCTTGCCATTTTCAGTGCCTTCACACTGATCCAAACATTCAATTTTGCATACCAAATTATCACAAGAAACCCTTCTACCAAATTCTTTTGTTCATCAATCATTCTCTCTCTCTCTCTCTCTCTCTCTCTCTCTCTGCTTCCAAGTGGCTCTTTCTAAGCATCATCATCAAGATGTCATGGCCTTACCTAACAACCATTTGTAGCCCCGCATTACCAACAAAGGGTAGTAGAGGGAAATATTAAGCATATGAACTCTGGAGTCATTGCACCTGGACTTGACTTGGATTCCACCACTTAAGAACTCTGTGACTTTGGACAAGTTACTTTACCTCTCTGTGTCTTTGTGTCTCTGTGTCCACTTCCTTAAATAATGATAACATAGTAAAACCAATTATAATGGATGTGAGGATTAAATTTGTAATGAACACTTAGTATGTGCTAGTTGAGGAATCTTAGTAGGTGGTTTAGGCTGGATTGACTAGCAAGACAAACCCAGTGACACTGACATTGTCTCGGCCTGTCCAAAGAACACCCCAATCTGTCTTCGGAGAGGTACAGCTAGAAGGTTTCTTATAAGCAAGGGTGGCCAGACTTGGGCTCACGTACTGTGGTCACGTGACTAGGACATTCCAATCCCTGGAGATGGACATCATGTTCGGTAAAGGAAATGGGCAGCAAAAAAAAAAAAAGGGAACTTCCTTGCCATGATGCATTGGCATAGGGTCTGCGTGGCGTACACATCAAAACAACCGTGCGGATGACGTCACCAGAGCATCTTCCGTGCTGTGGTCCACGGGGCTGCTAGACGTGGGAGCCAATTGGACGGCATCGCATAGCAAGAGCATGCTGCCAGTCACGACCAACTTGTCGGCGCTTAACCAGAGCTTGTAAGGTGCTCAGAGAGCAGAGAAGGGAGGTTTCTCCTTAGCCCGGGGACACACACATGCCCTGAGAAGCCCGGAGAACAGACTTGAGCTGATGATAAACTAATGAGTTTGCAAGTCGGTCTTCCTTTCCAAAGAGCTGAATGACTGGTGATTTCTGTGTGGGGCCCTGGAGTTGGGATTATTTTGAACTGCTGGCATTCTCTGTCTCAGGCCCATCAGCCCGTGTGAAGGATTCTCCCCGAATTGTCATCTTCGAAGCACCCTCTCACTCCTCGTTCTGCCTGGAAACCAGCTGGTTCAATTTGTTTCCGGGTCATGGACAAACCAGTCCATGAGTTGCACAGAGAGGGCACTCCAAAAACAAACAAACAAAAACACGCCAAACTCATTGCCCTTTTTTGTGTTAGTGACAGGCGCATAGTGCTACCCAATGGGCTAGCATGGAACTGCCTGTGTGCGTTTCCCAGACTGTACCACTTTGCAGGAGTTGAGAGCCCCCACTTTCCCCTTGGAGCAGCTGGTGGGTAGCAGTGCCCTCTTAGCCACTATACCACCAAGCCTTCTTCACAGGAAGCACTAGGTTTGCCTACATTTAACAGCATAAGGGTGGGGTTTCCCAGTCTCCAGGGGGTTCTCCCACTCACCTATCCCTCCGTTTCCCAACTCCTCTCCCCACGAGCATGCCCCCCCGCCAAGGGCAGCCTGCCTGAATGAAAGCATAGCCTCCACATCAACTACTCTTTGAGGTAATGATTTTACCACCTCACATGACTGTGTGTCCACAGAATCCTACCTGGTTGACAGTTGGTGAAACAGCTTACTTCTCTGAGTCATCGTTGCCTCATCTATGAATAAAATTGTGAATAGAAAGTTTCTACTCATTAAAGATGTGTAGGAGAAGTTTCCTGCTATCACCTGGAAAATCAGGAACAGGGCTCAGATTCCCAGATCAGATCTTTTTCTGGCTGTAACTCACTCATCTTACTCTATTGAGTTGATTCTGATTCAGAGCAACCCTGTGGGTTTCCAAGACTGTAACTCTACGGGAGTAGAATCCTCTCTTTCTCTCCTGCCGCCATCAGTCGGAATCTAGAACTGCCGCTGTGAGAATGACAAGGCACAAGCATAGGAGAAAGGACAGACCCACTCCGTTTACTCTTGCTCCTTTGTAAAGTCTTCCCAACTTAGCGAATCGCCATGCCTCTGGAAGGGGGCAGAAGGTGTGAATGGTTCTGTGTTCAACTACTCCCCTCAAGGTGAACAATCTGAATGCACTCACAGGCACTTGGGAAGAAAGGTCAGGTGATCTGCTTCGAAAAGTTCACACAGTCCTGGAGAACCCTGATGTCAGGTGCACAACTGCTTTGGGATTTTGTTTGTTTTTTGCTTGCTTGTGGGGGCTCTGTTTGGTTTTTAGGGCAGTGACAGGAACTTGTTTCTCTTTCTTTCCATCAAGGACATCGCCTCTCCTCTCTTCCCAGCTTGGCCTTGGCCTCCTCATTCATCGCTGGACTTCCACTCCTGTCCTCTTTGCAGTTTCCTCATCAGCCAGCACTAACTCGCCCCTTGATGGCTAGCTCCCCGAGAGCGGGGCCTGTCATCCCCAGGGCCCTCTCAACGAATACCTGGCAGGAATTCTGAAACAATTGAGCTGGTTGGTTCTGGTACAGGATCTCTCACAAGTTGGTGTTATGGAAAGACTGGACTGAGACTGTCAGATCCACTTGGAAGGTGGCTTACGTGGAATTTCTTGGTTTCCTGCCTCATGGGATTCTTCCCAGTTGATTGACATTCTTCATAATATGGTCACTGGCATCCTCAAAGACAGCCATGATTAAAGTAAGATCACAAAGGAGAAAATAGTTAGGTCTTTTATCGCCTAACCTTGGAGTGCTAGCATCTCCTTAATACCCTCTGGTGAGACTGTGAGACCAATAAGAAACAGGTGTGTGTGTATTTGGTAATATGCACAGAAAAATGATACTATATACTAACATTTTGTGCCCTGTAATTTCCATGAATTATGTCTTATTTTGCAACTCCTTGTTGCCACTCAATAAGAAATTGAGAATAAAAAAATACTGGGATTCTAACTCATGACCTAAGAGTGAGGTTGTTTAACGGAGCTGTGCCAGGTGCAAATCTTATCACCATGAATACAAGTCATCAAAGTATTCTGGTGGAGCTGATGCAAAAATATTAAATAACTCCCTGCCAGGAAGTCAATTCTGATTCATAGAATTGACTAGAGAACAGTGGTTCTCAACCTGTGGGTCTCTAACTCTTTGGGGGTCAAATGACCCTTTCACAGGGGCCGCCCCATTCATGACCGCAGCAACATTACAGTTATGAAGTAGCAATGAAAATAATTTTATGGTTG
>PVJH01048648.1:0-10701 GCA_004026705.1 Nesogale talazaci
GCGGTGGTGCTCCGTGGCGGGCACCGAGCAAACGGAGGGACCCTGGGCCGCGCGAGGAAATCGAGTGGACCCGGAGACGGGGTCGGAGGTGGGGTCAGGCTCTCCAAACGCACGGCCGGCGAGGCGATTCCGAGGCAGAGCGCCCGGGACGGGCAATTCAATCCGCTAAGGGAAAGCCGGCCTCTGTTGCATAACCCACAGCTGGTGCTGGGAAACCGCTGTTTCAGAGGCAGGCGCGCAGTTGATCGGTCGACCATGTCGAATAAGAATGTAGTTTCCTACGTTTGGTAAAGGGAAGCCTGATTTTTAAAACAGTATTTTAGTTTTCGTAATTGATTTTTTCATATGTTCTTGAGAGTGTACATAGCTGAACAGGCACCCGTCCAACAATTGTTACGTGAAAAAAAAGTGTTAGGTGTACCATGTGAAGATATTGAACCATTCCTGTGCCTGCTGCTATCCTCCCCTCCCATGTCGACTTCGTTCCTCCACCACCGACAAATTCACTGTCCCTAGTTTCCTTCCTACCCAGCTGTGTAGTTGCTGTTAACCGTCCAAATGAGCTCACCCTGCTAGATCTAAAAAGAGCAGCGCAGTGCTCAAGGCAGCCAGCCATACTTTCATTCGTTAAGCCAAAGGATGTTTCTTTTTAGGAGAACTTCAGAGGGCGTTTGGGGGTTAAGGCTTAAAGATCATCTCTGGGCAGTAATATCAGGGCCTCATCTAGCCTCCATGGACTCCAGAAAGTCTGAATTGCATTATGATCTTCAAAGTGTGTTCCGTAGTTTGGCTCTCTGGATCAGGATTCTGATAGACTCTGATCAGTGTTCATTGTGGGTAGTTACCAGTCTTTCTGAATGAAGTGCTGCCCTGCCTTGTGCCATTCCCACAGCTATTGCCAGTTTGAGCCCAGGGTCAAACTGGGCTGTTGTTGTTTCAGCCCAGGGTCTCCCACTTTCCCCCTGGGCCTGTACTTCATCAGGCATGATGGCCTTCTCCAGACTCTGATCTCTCCTAACAAAACACCCAAAGTACGGGAGATGCAGTCTCTCCGCTCTCACTTCTAAGGAGCACTCTGGCTGGAGTTCTTCCTGGACAGATTGATTTGCTCTTTGGACAGTCCAAGGCACTTCCAGTATTCTTGGCCAGCTCCACAATTCAGATGCATTGATTCATCACTTTCATTTCCTTCTCCCAACTTTCACGTGCATATGAGGAGATTGAGAAATATCTTGGGCCTGGTTCTGATCCATCTGAGCGCCCAAAGTGACCCCCGGGCGCCTGGCCTCTTTAAAGGAGTCTGTGGCAGCTGGTTTATCCAATCAGTCCCACACGTCATTTGAGTCCCTGACTGCTGCTTCCATGGACTGCCACTGTGGAGCCAAGTCAGTGAAGTCCTCGGCAACATCAGTCTGTCTTCTCCTCATCATGGTGCTGCTTGGGGTCGGCCTGTGAGGGCCTCCTTTCTATGCGGAGGTGTGTGATCTGTACCGAAGGCTGTAGTGTTTCGTTTTCATCAGCAAGTGCTTCAAGTTCTCTCGGCAAGCAAGGTTGTGTCATGTACATATCGTCGATTGTTCCAGAGTCTTCCTTTCCTACTGATTACACGTTTTTCTTCCTGTGGTCTAGTTTCCCAGGTTATCTTCTCGGCATACCCACTGCTAAGAAGACAACCGTGGCACCCGCCTTACTTGATCTGAGTCCACGCAGTTTCCCTGTGACTGTTCTGTGCCAGCACAATGAATTCCCCTCCTTTCCGATGTTGTTCCTAGCCCGTTGTGATCCACACAGGGGAATGTCTTCGCATTAGACAGCGAAACCCAAGGGTATTCTCTGCTGTCAGCAGGGATGTTGCTTGTTCCTCTTCCTCCGGCTCCAGCTCACATTTCTGGCAGTGCCCTGTGGATGCCCTGCTGCAGTCATTTTGGGAGTCCTTGTCATCAAAGGTTTCCTTTCGGGTGACAGTAATAATGGCTGGCAGTTTCCACATTCACTTAGACCGCCTTTCCATGGATGGTTACAAAGATGGACCTCTTCTGGTGTGTGGGCCAAGTAGCTGGTTGGCCACTTTCTTGGTGGAGAGGACTGAGCCCCTCCAGGGCTGCACGGACTTGCCGGAGCATGGCAGCATTCCTGCACCCTGGTTTCAACCGGGTCCCCTTGGGCACCTGCCTGCAGTCCCATCCCTTTTTAATGATACATCAACTCTCGAGGAACTGCAGCCTTTAGTGTGGATCACAACTCAATATCAAGAAAACCAAAGTTCTCCCAACCCAACCAGTAGGTGGCATTGTGATCAATGGGGAAAAGATTGAAGTTGTCAAAGTTGCCTTGCCGGGATCCGCAATCGGTGCCCCTGGAAGAAACGGGTAAGGGAGCCAGTGTTGCATTGCATTGGATAAGCCTACTCAAGACCTCTTTAAAGTCTCGAGAAGCAAGGATGTTCCTCTGAGGACCAATCAGGGTCTTTCCCATTGCCTCATATGCATGTGAGAGTTGAATAGTGAATAAGGAAGATGGAAGCCGAATCGATGCTTTTGAAGTACGCTGCTGGAGGAGAATATTGGAAGGCGCGTGGACTGCCAAAGGGCAAACTATCTGACTTGGGAGAAGTACAGCCAGAATGCTCCTCAAGAGTCAGCATAAGTCTTTGTCTCAGATATGTTGGCCACGCTGTTGCGAGAGGCCAGTCCCTGGAGGAGGATATCCTTATAAGGGAGGGGGGGGGGGCAGCGAAAAAGAGGAAGCTGGGTTGACGTGGTGGCTGTGTGGATGGGCCCACATAGAAAACGGTTGTGAGGACGGCACAGGCCTTGGCAGCGTTGCCTCTGCTGGGCAAGAATGCTAAGAGATAAGCACCTCCCACACCACCTCCCGAAATGGTTGAAATCAGCCTTTCTTTTTAGTGTAATTCACCAAGCCACGCCTGCTGCCCTTGAGTCCGTGCTGATTCCTGGTGCCTATAGAGCGGGGTAGAACCGCCCTGTGGGTTTCCCAGACTGGAACCATGTCTGGGAGAAGAGAGCCTCTTCTCCTTCCATCTTTTTTTTTTTTTTGGGGTGGGGGAGCGTGGATCACTGCCTCTGGTGGTTGTGGGCGCCACCCAGTGCCGTTCCTGAGAGCGGCCGCTAGATTTGAACTGCCAAAGCCCGTGCGCTGCAGCCCCGCACTCGACCGCTTACACCACCGGGCTCAGCACCCCCTTCCCTCTTTGGATGCTTCCTGCATCACACTTAGTGTTTCCCTCGTAGAATCTTTGAACATTTCAACTCAGGGCTTGGTTTTTTCCCTTAGTTCTTCCAGCTTGAGAAATCCTAGATGTGTTTTGCCCTTGTGGTTCTCTAGCTCCAGGTCTGCACGGTGCCGTGTAACGCTCTCCCTTGATCCTCTTAGGCCGCCCGCGGAAATTTCTGTTCACCTCTTTTACTTCTTCCTCTCTTTCAGTTGCTGTAACGTTTCTGTGTCCTCGAGCAAGTTTTCAGAGTTTCTTCTGATATCTATACGGACCTTATCCATCTTGTTTTTGTAATGTCCTTTTGGTTGCTTCATGTATTCGGATATACTCAAGTGTAAACTGACTTGAATACCACAAAAGCTGTATAAAAAATGTGTTGGATGGGGGAGGGCTATGGAGAAGGAGGGAAAATATGGGGATCTGATACCGGGCGCGTGAGTAGAAGGAAGATGTTTCGAGAATGATGATGGCCACAAATGTGCAAATGTGGTCTACATATAATTGATGCATGTATTGATCGTAAGAAGAGTTGTATGGGCTGAGCCCCGGTGGGTGGCGTAGTGGCTGTGCGCGGGACTGCGGCCCACTGGGAGGGAGGTTCAATTCCGGCTCCACGGAGCAAAGGCTGGGCCTCCTACTCCCACCACCAGGGCAGTGATGCCTAAAAAAAAAATTAAATTAAATTAAAATTTAAAAAAAAGAGTTGTATGAGCCCCCAATAAAATGATTTAATTAGAAAAAAAAGATTGAAGAACATGCCCGAAAAAAAAGTGCTGAAAGATTTGGCTTATACATGAGTGTATACGGTATATTCTTGATGCATCCCTCAATTCTTCTGGTTTTTTTCTTTCATTTTATTGGGGGCTCATACAGCTCTTATCACAATCCATCCATCCATCTATTGTTTGTGTCGAGCACATTTGTACATGTTTCCATCATCATTTTCAAAGCATTTTCTTTCTCCTTGAGCCTTTGGTGTCAGCTCACTTCCCCTCCCTCCCTCACCTACTTCATGAACTCCTGATAATTTTTTTTTTTCATTTCTTACACCAACTACTGTCTGTCTTCACCCACATTTCTGTTGTTCATCTGTCAGGGAGGGGGTTATATGTAGATCATTTTGTTCAGTTCCCCTCTCTCCCCCCACCTGCCCTTCCCCTCCTGGGATCGCTGCTTTTACTATTAGTCCTGCGGGGTTTACCTGTGCTGGATTCCCTGTGTTTTGAGCTTTTATCTGTACCTGTGTACATGCTCTGGTCTAGCTGGGTTTGTCAGGTAGAATTGGGATAATTCAACAGTGTTTTGACTGCTAGTGTTCAGTGTGCCAAAACAGTTCAGAGGAGGGGCTTCCGATTCTGGTGGGATATACTCAAGGTCATATTTTGGCTCCCCTGGGCTGTTTTCATTTTCTTCAGCTTCCACTTGAATTTACACTTGATGGTCTGTTTAATAGTTGTCCCCTACATTGCCCTGACTGATGATTGTGAGCTTCTTCATCATCTTCTCTTTCCAGAGATCAGGTCAATTGGCTTTTTTTCCCCCTGTTTTGTCCAGTGAGGTCTGCATGTATTGTGCTGTTGGAAAAAGGTGTTTGCAATAAATAAATAAGTGGTTTGTCCTTTCTAACACCGAGGCCATATTCTCCTCTTTCTTTCTAAGACATTCCAATCGTCGGTTCCTTCCAATGCTTCTTGGTCACATGTCTTGGATTTCACCTTCCTTATTGCTCTGGGCAGGGTTCTCTGGAGAAACAAAACCAGGGAACTTTAGATGCAGAGATGAAAGATAGATAGATAGATAGATTTATACAGTGAGAAGGAATATAACAGCTAATTGGTCCACACAGCAGTACAGAGGACTCATTTTATATCCCTTTCATGGAACAGTTAATATACTGAAGGTCCTTCAAGTAAGTGGGCTGTCCAGTCTAAGATCAAGGAAGCAAGTGGCAGGGTAGGCCGAGGGAGGAGCAAGCAGCAGTCAGTCAGTCGCTCGGGGAGCTTAGAAGCAGGCCCCTGAGGGGATCTGGAGCTCGAGCCGTGCAAAGGAACAGGATCACCAGCCTCAAGCTCAAGCGAAGTACCCAGTGTGCCCATTAGCAGCCTGGTGAAGCAGGTCTTAAAGGAGCCTCAAGCTCTAGTGGCCGGGGCCCACAGGTTGGCTCAGGAGTTGAGGCCAAGAACTAGGTGAAGCAGCAACCCGTAGGAAATACTTACCTCAGTTTCCCTCCAGTCCAGCTGCAACCTGATTATACTCTGCCCACTCGTTCCTATGGTGGCTTAGTAGGAACAAATAAACCTAACTCAGATGTTGCATTAGTGGTTGGCGTGTAAATGTGAGTCATAGTTTTAGTATATGTGTTGCCGAAGCGGGCACTAAATGTAATAGTTATGATATGTTAACTGGTCTTCCTTGTAGACATATGGATATTTCCCTGTCACCAATAGCATTGTACTTCAGGGTAGCTCTACGCTTTGACAGTGGGTGCAATGCCTTTCCTCCTTAGTTATCATGCTGACCTAGTAGACCATGTGATCGTCCAATTCAGCATGGCCAATACCAGTTCTCTTTGGTTCACTAAGGTCTAGAACAGGGATCCTCAAACTTTTAAAATAGGGGGCCAGTTCACCCTCCCTCCAAATGTTGGAGGGCCGGACTATAGTTAAAAAAAAAAAAAACTGAACAAATTCACCGCAGGCCTGGGATGCGTCGGCTGCTAAGCAGGACAGCAGCAGCAGCAAACACACCCAGCGGGCCGGATACACATCCTCGGCGGGCCGCGTGTGGCCCGCGGGCCGTAGTGTGAGGACCCCTGCTCTAGGACATGGATCCTCTATCCTGCCCCCTCACGTTTTTACTACGACCAATTTTCCTACGTTTGTATTTTCCTTGCTCTGATTATTAATGGATATCTGCCGTTGTCTCTTCTCATTGAGTCAAGCTTTAAGGTTGAGTCTGTTGTAAGGAGGCAGTTCTTCCTCCGTCACTGTGACCCCTAAGAGTGTCACTGGCTAATCCCTCAGAAGTGGACCGCCTCTTCCTTCTTCACAGCCTGTTCTTAGTCCAGAAGCTCTGCTGAAAGCTGTTCACTTTGGTTGACTGCTGGTGTATGGAATGCGCGTGACACAGCTTCCAGCATCACAGCAACACGCCACCCACCACAGCACGACAAACTGTCAACATGAGTGGGGAAATACGTCCGTGAAACTGTGATTCATGTGAAGGGGTGGGGAAATTACATTTTTGAAGCCCCCTCATGGTCTGAAGAAGGTGAACTTGGATGATGTGTAAGCATTATGGTTTCCTAATTGGAGAGATGTAAATTTGTGGAATCACTTTGGGATGCCCATGCCTGTGGGAACTCGCTCGTAGTGGCCACGTGGGTTTCTGTCATCCAGCTGGCGGTGAGTCCAGGCCCCGAGTCAGAAGAGAACTGTGTGCGCCTGAACTTGGCCAGTGGCTGTGCTGTAGGAGGCTGCCCAGTTTCCCCAGCCTGGGCCCTCTTTTCAGCCCTTGAGAACACTCGAGACAAAACCTCTGCCCGTTGAGTCGGTTCCAACTCAGCGTGCCCGTGAAGGGCAGCGTGCACTACCCCAGAGGGCCGTCGAGATGGCAAGGCTGCAATGTCGATGGACTTGGACTTGCCCGGCTTTCACACCACTGGCCTTTCAGTAAGAGCTCCTTCATTAAAGTTGAGGAGCCCATATTAGGCCAACCCAGAGGGGTGTTTCTGCCTTGCTTTTCTGCTGAGGTCACTCTCAAGGAAGACGGGTGCATGAAGAGCGACGGGTGCTGCAGAGGCGAGCACGATGGGGATGGGTGGCTCGGTCTGTGCGGAGGGCCTCATTGCCCCCATTGCCCCTTCATCCCTGCGTCGCCGCCCTGTCTCCTAGGATATCCGTGACTGCTCAGGACCACTCAGTGCACTGACGGAGCTGAACACTCAAGTCAAAGAGAAGTTTCAGCAGTTACGGCACAGAATACAGGTGAGTGGCCACCGAAGCCAGGTGCTTGCATGCAGGGGAGGGGCCTGGCCCCGAGACTCGCCTCTACTGCAGTGGTTACTGGAGGAAGCCTTTAGTCAGCGAGGGCACAAGGGCAGCCCTGTGCCAAGCTGCTGTCCAGGGCGAGAGCAGGCGCTTATGATTGCTGAGCACTGGCAGCGGTGCAGGCCTGTGGAGGGGGGCACCCTGTCCTGGGGGTCTTCCCACTGGAAAACCTTGCGGTCATTCAGTTGCTTGTCGCTGCTGCACTCTCCACTTCATATGCATAGGCAAACCGCGTAAGGAAGGCAGACAGAATCTCTCTGAATGACAGTATTGATGGAGAACAGTGGAGAGGCCATGAGTTGCCAGAGAACAAGCACGTCTGCCTTGGAGGACGTTAGAGCCAGAGCGCCCCTTAGAAGAGAGGATGGCCCTATCGCATGTACTTTGAATGTACTGTCAGGAGGGACTGTTGTCCATGGCCAAGGACACCCCTGAGAAGGAAGACCCTCAACCGGATGAATGGACACAATAGCGACAAGAGTAGGCGCAGACACAGCCAGGACTGTGAGCATGGCACAGGGCAGGGTGTCGTTCTGTGGACATGGAGTCCTCACCAACCAAGTCACAGTTCTCTCCAACCCAGCACAGTCCCCGCCCACCCCACCCCCATCCATCCCCTCCACAGTGCGTTCTTCCCTGGGTCACCAGACACACAGCATGTGTTTGTCATTAGATGCTGTTGAATCCGGCCCATAGGGACCCTGTGCACCACTGAAGGACACACTGTAGGAAAGGAGGAGGAGGAGAGGGAACCGGAAACACAGGGACAGCGAGGGGCACTGAGGGAACTGCCAGGGCGGAGTCGGACCGGACATGCAGGAAAGGCTAGATGTGCAACCAAGCTCTGCTCCCTAAGTGCTCACCTCACTCACAGAGACCTTCCTTTATTTTTTTAATAAATAAAAATAAAAGAGGTTTGAGAGAGAAGAGAGCACCCCCAACCATAAAGTCATATTCCTTGCCACTTCATAACTGTGACTTTGCTACTGTTATGAAATTGAATATAATTAAAGCATGGTGATTAATCACAAAAGCGATATAATTATAAATTATTTATTTCTGGGGCTGAGCCCCCGTGGCGTAGTGGTTTTGTATGGGACTGTGGCCCACAGGGTTGGCGGTTCAAATCCAGCAGCAGCTCTCCAGGATCAAGGCTGGGCTTCCTATTCCCACCAGGGCAGTGATGCCCTCCCCCCCAAAAAATTATTTATTTCTAATTACAAGTAAACGAAATTTGGTCTTGAAGCATGGTATAGCATGGGTAACAGTCTTACTATAACAGCAGTAAACCACATTGTTACATTTTGCTATAGAAGAATGATGTCTTGGTTCCTAAGACCATCGGAAATAATGTGTGTTTTTAATAAAGAACCCAAAGGGAGTCAAGAGACACACAGGTTGAGAACCACTGATTTAAAGGGTTGCTTTTCTCACCATGCGCCCCCCAGAGCTCCATCAGCAGAACAGGCTGTGGCAGGACTGGTAGAGAAACTGGCCCTCTGGGCACCTTGGAACCCCTGCACTTTCTGCCATACCTGTTAACTTTTGAAGCCTAACAATGCCCCAACAGCTAGCTCTGCCTCCATCTCCAGCAATTCAATCACTGCAGTTGGGGGAGGTTTTTTTTGAGAAGTGCTACATTTTATAGAGTTCATGCATGCGTGTGTGTTTTATTACCTCTTGGTTGCTCTGTTCTCTCTCAAACCACTTTTATTTTTATTTATTTAAAAAAAAGAAAGGTCACTGTGGATGAGGTGAAGATTTAGAGAGCAGAGCCTGGTTCCACATCCCAGCCTTTCCTGCATATGCCCCTCAGTGCCCCTCTTTTCCCACTTTGTCCCTGTGTTTCCAGTTTCCAGTTCCCTCTAACCTTTGTCCTTGAGTCAACCCTGTCCTCTTGCTCCAGACCTGAAGGGTGAGGGCGTAGCCTCAGGGAGTTTCCACCAGTCTCTTATGTGACCTGTAAGCCTGGTCTCTCTTCGGATTTTGTATTCTGGTCTGTATTTTTAAGCCCACTCTGGTCATGTGAGCCTGTTTAAAGCAGTTGGTGGTGATAGCTGGGCACCATCTAGATCTTCTGGTCTCAGGGTTGTGGGGACTAGTGTCTGTGTGGCCCATTAAATCTCCACTGGACTAATTGAGGTAGCCACTTTTAATTTATTTAGGTCTTCTATTCAAATACTCAAAATGACATTTTAAAAATGTCTTTCTCCTTTTTTGTATCACCACGTACTGAAACATTGCTTTTTAAAAATGTCTGTATTGGCTAAGCCCCCCCGGTGGCGTAAGTGGTTGAGTGCAGGACTGTGGCCTGCGGGTTTGGCAGTTCAAATCCAGCAGCGGCTCTCAGGAGCAGTGCTGGGTAGCTCCCACGACCACCAGAGGGCAGTGATGCCCCTCCCAAAGCAAAACAAACACAAACACAAAAACGTCTGTATTGCTGAGCCCCGGTGGCATAGTGGTTGTGTATGGGACTGTGGCCCACTGGGTCGGCGGTTCAAACCCAGCAGCAGCTCTCCAGAAACAAGGCCGGACCTCCTACTCCCACCAGAGGACAGTGATGCCCTCCCCCCCAAAGAAAAGGTCTGTGGTAAAAATCCTTACATAGCAATACTCGAGAGTTTCCTTTTCTTTTTTTAAAATCATCCTCCAATCGTCCCTTATTTGGATGTATCTTAATTCGTTGAACCAATTGTCTATTGCAGGGCAGTAATTTGGCCTGCTTCTCATCCATTGTTCCTTCGTAATGCTGATTTAGTCTGTTTCCTAAAGGACTTTTCTTCAATGCAGCACAGCTTCATCTCTCCGCCGCTTGAGTGTCCACTTGATCGACCACTGTTAACTTCCTTCAGTAGCTTCATGGCCTCACCCAAACGTGCATACTATTCCTCTCTCCTTGCACCCTGCAATGCCAGCTCCTTGAGCAGCCCTGGTAGTAAGGAGGAGGTGAACTGTGCGAGCATCTTGGCAGATAAAGCTAGCTATTTAAAGCGTGCTTGGTGTGTGGGGCCCAGCGTTGTCTGGGACCCCTCTTCAGAGACGCTTCCAGGCGCTGTGGTATGGCCCGGACAGAGACACACGTGCTTTGCTGTGTTTATTTTGGCCTTAAAGTGATTTTACTGCAGAGCTGTCCCCCACAGCAGCTTGAGCAGTCAGCCAAGGAGCAAGACAAGGAGTCGGAGAAGCAAGCTCTGCTGCAGGAAGTGGAGAATCACAAGAAGCAGATGCTCAGGTAGGTGGGCCCGGCCCTGCCCTGCCGGGTTAAGGGCGAAGGCGGGTGTGCTCTGCCTGGTGCCACGAGGCCAGGCTGTGTCCTTCTCTCCAGATCAGGGCTTTTCAAGCAGGCTGAGAGGACCGCTGCTCACAGCAGTGTGCTATTGTTGCTTCATCGTTGTAAAGCAACTGCTTCTGTAATGG
>PVJH01048649.1:0-10707 GCA_004026705.1 Nesogale talazaci
TTTTTTTTTTCAAGGACAAGGAAGCGGTTCTGTTTGACACAGTCTCTCACGGTGGACATGTGCCACGAAGCTCCCTCCCAGCCCACGGAGCTTTTCCACAGGAAGAGTGACCCCTCACCTGGACGGAGCGCTTGAGTCCCGGGGTAGGGGTCAGGCACAACAAGCGCACCCCAGGAGCGCAGGATGCTAACTGACAATGGGAGGACTGGAGCAGGGAAAGCGGGTAGGGGGGCATTTTGTACTCTGCGTCATGGACACCTGAGATGGTTCCAAAAACTCAAAGCTCTCACACAACCGCACGGAGTCTGTGTGTCTCTCTGAGCGGGGCCTCGGTGAGATGAAAGGCGGACCAGGGAGAGAACCAGCCACGCGGGAGTCCTGCCACAGACCCAGAGCTTGTCCCCCACTGGCTTGAAGCCTACCATTACTTTCTTCGATGCACTCTTTAATCCCAACAGATGAAAGCATGCCTGGGACGATCTACATGCTTATTAAAGGTGCATAAATACAAACTGCTTTAAATCTTCTGAAGAGGCTTACGGAGCGTTTCCCCGAAATCACCCGCCTAGGGCGCAGTCCCAGACTCCTGGGGGCACTGGCTTGACAGGTGAGCAGATAAACAGCCTCACCTCTCCCCCTGCCCCCACCCTCTCGATCTCTCTCTGTCAAGCGGGACCCAAGCACCGTTTTGTCACAGGTAAAACTCAAAAATGCCAAACTCGCTCCTATCGAGTCAATGGCCACCCACAGTGACCCCATAGGACAGAGGATGAGGGTCCCTGGAGTTTATGCGACTGTCATTATGGGAGTGGAAAGGCTGTCTTTCTTCTAACCTCTTGATATACAGCCCCCTTCCCCGCCCCCCCCTTGTCTGTAATTCTCTCAGAGCCTCCAGTTAAGGCAAGAAGAATTTCCATGCAAGGAAGACCCATCAGAATGGGGAGTGGCAGCAGCTGGGAGTCCTTGAGACGATTTTGTCAAGTGGGTATGTTGACCAGACCAAGATCCTGAAACACATGCGCATGTGCGGGCACCCCCCCCCCCACACACACACAGGGTCTGCAGGGAGAGGTGGGCTTCTAATTGTGGGTGAACCAGTGTGCGAATGGTGGGAGGGAGGTGGGGGAGAGAACAGACTTCCTGGGCGTTCTATTCCTGTAATCAAAACAAAGCTTCAACAAGCCTAAAAGGCAGGGCCTACCTGCCTGGCATTCGTAGGGAGGTGTGGGGGGTGCAGACTGCACTGGGTAACGGACACGCCAACGACTGTCTAGCCTTGCTATGTGTTTATCTTTCAGTACTTAAGAGGGCTGAAAATGGTCCTGGTAGTTAGTCAGACAACAACAACATTGCACAGCCCCAGCGGACAAGGAGACGTGCAGCTACAAAGCTAAACCTTGAGGATAATTTACCCTGCAGATCAGCGAAGGCGCTCCGGGCAGGGCTGTCAGGACTCCCCACTTACAGTGATGCGGCAGTCACGCGATTTCGTCTGCTGCGTGTGCACGCTTTTGTCGTCCCCAGGGTGGTTATGGCCCATGACTTTTGTCGGGATGTCTGGTGCCTTTCCTATCCACGAGCCGAACCCCTGCCAGGGAGTCCATGCAGACCCGCAGCACCCACGCGGGGCAGAGCATGGCAGCCCCCAATCGCGGCCTGCCAAGGCCCTGCTGACTCAGAGTCATGAGAGGACGGGGGGACACACCCGTGTGGGCTGCAGAGACTCAAAGTCTCCATGGGAGCAGAACGCCTCCTCTTTCTCCTGTGAGCAGCTGATGGTTTCGAATAGCTGACCTTCTGGTGAACAGCCTAAGCCACTGTGCCACCTGCCCCCTTGGCTTTCCAAAGCCGTCTGTCTTGACAGAAACCAACTGCTCGCACTTCTCCTGTGGAGCGGCTGACCGGTTGGAATGCGTGCAGCCCGGCACTTCATCCCCCAAACTCACCGCCGTGGAACGGGTGCAAGCCAGTAGAGCTGCCCCTGTGTTTTTCTGAAACAGCCGTTCTTTCTGGGCGTAAAAAGGAGGATCTCGCTCCCGCCAAGAGGCTGGTGGTTTTAAACTGCCCACCTTGTGGTTAGCAGCCCATTAAGTCCCCCCTTTGCCACCAGGGTACAGTGTTGTGGAACTAAAGTTTGTTAGCTGACGCCAGTCACTCTCCAGGGCAGGGGCCTTCAAACATTTTAAACAGGGCCACTTCACTGTCCCTCAGACCGTTGGAAGGCTGAGCTATAGCTAAAAACAAAAACAAAAACTATGAACAACTTCACTGCAGATCTGGGATGAGTCAGCTGCTAAGCAGGATAGGCAGCGGCGGCAAAAACACCCGGCGGGCCAGATAAATGTCCTCAGCGGGCCACATGTGGCCCGAGGGTCATAGCTTGAGGACACCTGCTCAAGGGAAGTGGATGGGCCTTAAAAGGAAAGGAGAAAAATCAGAAAAGATTCCTGCTCATTTTTCGCATCATGCTGCAGCTGAAAATGCTGGATAAGCAATACTCTCTAGGGAGATTTTACAGCGCAATTTTGCTGTTAGTATTCATATCACCGACGGAACGCTTTTTTCAAGGTATTTATTTACAAGCACTTTTGTACACATTAGCCTGTGATTGAAATTGATCGGAAGCGTTAGGAAGGACTCTGTTGTGGGCTGGCGTGGAAGGCAGTCCCGGAGAGGGGTTGGCGAGGCCGGGAGTTACAGCGCTGCCTGACAGGGACTCTCGTGACACCGCTGGCTACCTGGGCAACTTCGCTAGAAAGATAGACAAAGAGCCGGAAGCCTTTTTAGCCGGATGCCCCAGAGGTTGAGTGACAGAGATCAAATGCGACCCCGGAGGTCAAGCTAGTCCAGTTGACATGGCCACACTAGGAGGCTGCAGACACCAAAATAAGACAACAGAGAACCAGCCCTCCCTCGGCGCGGGAACTTTCCCAACAAGGTGGTGTGTCACCGCGCTATGGCCACCTGGGGGGGGGAGGGGTCTCACTGCTACATGCGCTCCACTCTTCTGGTCACTGTATCCACGATGACCAGCTTGAGGACGGGATCACTGTCCCTTCGCTGGCTGCTCTATTGTGACACGCTCTCCCAGGAGTTAGTGATTGGTACAGAGACAGGCACCGGCTTGGAGAACCAAAGGCAGGAGCAGAGACCCTGCTGCTGGCAGATGGCCTCCAGGACAGGAGGAAAGTGCTCTCCAGACATGCTGCAGTCAGAGACCCCTGCTATCACAGACCAGATTTGGCCCACCTGGCAAAAAGGATCACTTGGGGAAACCGATTTTCCCTCCACTCTTGATGTTCGTGCCCAGATTGTGATTTGGGACTGAGAGAAGGGAGAAGCAGAGAGGACAGACAGATGTTATCACAGGACGTGATGATTTTTGAGAACACCGTGTGTGATGAATTTCTGGAGCAGCGCTTGACTGGCTGAACAGAAGCGTGCCGTAGGCTCTCTTTTCTGGTCCCTGTTCGCACCTGTTGCGCATTGTCTGACCAGGATGGAGATGTGGGGGAGGACTGAACACAGCTCGGGATAGCGCTTGGATTCCTCTTGGGAGCCTTAGCAGGCACTGACTCCCAGGGAGGAGCAGGGGAGGTGGGATGGCAGGCTCAGCAGGGAGAGGGGTGGAGCGAGGGTTCTGGGAGGATGCACAAGCTTGGGGAACACAAGAGCAGGTGGCCAGGCCTGGAGGTCAGGAGGCCTGGTTCTGGACCTGGACCCTGAATGACCTCATAAAGGCCTCTTTCTTCAGCTCTTCCAGAGAGACCTGGGGCCCACGGTGGGCTCTCTGAGGGCTACACAGCAAGACTCTCAGAAGGGACCTGGCCCAGGGGATGCGCTGCTACCCCGCTGGTCCCAGTTGCTGCAGTGTGGCCTTCTGGGAGCGCTTGGTCAGCAGGGAAGAAGGTCAGATAAGCCCCTTTGGATTGAGAAATGATTCAACTGTGCACCAACTTACAGCCAACCACTTGATGCTGACCCACAGTGACCCCGTGGGCCGGGTAGAACTGTTCCTGATGGTTTCCAAGGCTCAATCCTTACGGGAGGAGGCAGCCTGGATAACTTTCTCCTGACGTTTCTGAACCTTGATCCGATCTTTTCAGGAGAAAGCACTTTCCCACTATAACTCTGCCCCTCGTCTTCCCCGCAGGGACTGACCTGGCTTGCTGGGGGAGCAGATGCCTCGTCGTGGCTGCCTGGGCTGAACAGTGCCGCACCAAGCTCTCCATGGCTGACTCCAGGCTTTCAAAGGCCGGACATCTCTGGATGGGCTCTGCCCTCCAGCAGGACCTGCAACCTCCACGGTTCTGGTGTAAGCTGTAGTCACCAGCATCCCATCCCTCCTAACTCCTCGTGATCCCACAGGACAGAACAGTCCGGCTCCTCGGGGTTCTGAGGCTGTTCATCTTTACCCAAGCACCAAGCCTCTTCTTCCTCCAGAAGGGCAGCTGGTGGGTTCACACTGCTGACCTCGCCATCGGCTGTCCGAGGCCTAGTCCACTACGCCAGCAGGGCTGCATCAAACCAGACCAAACTCACTGCCATGGAGTCGAGTCAGATTGAAAAGACGGGGTAGAGATGCCCCCTGTGGGTTTCTGAGACTGGAACTAACTCCTCGTGGGAGTTAGTGGGACGCTTCATCTTTCTCCCTCGGAGCTGCTGGGGGGTCTGAACTGCTGACCTCGTGGGGGGTATCCCACCCTGGAACCCTCCACACTTCCAGAGCTTCTCCAGGGCCACAGGAAGGCGAGTCAGAAACCCTCACTGCAGGGAGTGAGACCGAGGGCGGGGAGCAGCAGCACACCCTGTGCCCCAGGACTAATGCTTCCACGAGAGGGCTGACTGCTCCCTCTGACCCACCCCGCCCCCTCCTCTCTGCCTCCTCCACCTGCAGGGACACCCCAATGAGCCCCTCTGATACATATCTCCTCCCAAACAAGTTTTCAGACTGAATTCAGTGAGTTCTTTTTGAAACAAGAACTTGGAGTTCGGCTCCCACTTAAACCGCTCCCCCCCCCCCCCCCCCCCCCACCGAGACAGCAGACAGCGGATGGTGTGAGATACAAGCAAAAAAACAGTTTGATCACGAGGATGAGAGTGGGGGAAATAGAGGAGCTGATATGAAGGGCTCAAGTAGAAAGAAATGGCTTTGAAAACATTGATGGCAACGTATGTACACATGTGCTTGGTATAACGGGATGGGTGGATTGTGATAAGAGCTGTAAGAGTCCCCAATAAAATGATTTATTGTGAAAACAACAATAATAACAATGAGAAGCAAAGCCTCCCCTGGCTTCTTGCTGATTTTAGGGTGGAGGGCCGGCCTTTGGGGACCACTATCTGCACGCATCCCCAGGCTCCTCAGGTTATTTACCTATACCATGTTCTCATGCCCTTGACCCCCACACCCTTTCCTGGGCAGTTACAGGGACTGCTCGGCCCCCTCCCTCTTTGTCTTCACAGCAATGTTTGCCCAGCACGAGCCTCCCTCCCTTGGAACCCTTCCTTTTCCCAGATGAACAGCCATGTCCCTGATTCCCAGGCACAGGCGGGGCAGAGGGACCTCAGGCCAGGAGGCAGGCACCACCAGGAGGCTTCCCACAAGCGGGGACGTCCTGGGTGTCCAAATGGAATTTACTTCACAGGACTTTCAGCGGCGGCCTTCCCAGAAGCCTGGGCTCAGGCCGCTGGGGTGTTGGTGGTGCTGAGTGGGTGGGGGGGACCAAAGCCTCCTACTCCCCCCGTGAGCAGCCTGGTGAGGTCATTCTTTGCACCAACCAGGGGCTCCGACCATCACACAGTGCCCAGGGATCAGTCAGCCCGGAGCTCTCCCTTTCCCAATGCTGCCTGGATGGTGGTGGAATTCATTCTGGAAAAGCAGAGAACCAGAGCCCCCCCTCCCAGCCCTCCACCCCCAACCAAGGGCTACCCTTACTCATGGCATCCAACTCTACATTCCTTCAGAGTTTCAGGACAGGACAGCTTTATAGGACATGCGCATAAACAAAACAAAAAAGACAAAACTCAATGCCATAATTCCAACTCATAGTGATCCCACTGGCATCCTACTGTCCAGGCCCCTGCCCACACATCTCACCTCGCCAGTGCTCCAGGAAAGCACCCTTCTGGAATCAAAAGTAGAACATTTGTCCTCCCTGTGCCCCCCGCCTCCTGCATGTGGGAGGCTCCCCGGGAGGCTATACACCACCTCTGGGGAAGCACTTTCTGGGTGGACCCAGAACAAAATCACCTGTCTTTTCTGCAACTGGCTCTTCTTTGTAAGCTGGGCAAGGCAACTCCCACTGAGGGCTTTCTGGAAGGTGCCAGGGAACAACCAGGAGCCCGTCCCAAACCTGAGGGCAGCCCGGAGGTCACGCGTGCGTGTGTGTGCATGCGCACTCACACACACACACACACACGATCTTCTAGAATTGACTTGGTGGCAGTGAGTCCTTCAAAGAAAATGAATGCTGTTTAAAGGAAGGGGTCATCCTGTCCAGCATGGGTGTAGGGACACGTGTGTACACAAACACACGTACTCAGACATACATACATACACACACACTCTCACACAGACATATGCACACAGGTGCACAGACACACAGTCACAGACATATACACAGATATGCAAACTCCCAGACACATCTTTTTATACACACACACACAGACACACTCAGACATACTCAAACACATACTCTCACACACAGACAACACATAGATACACAGGCAACACACATACACAGACACACAGATACACAGACACACACACAGTCAAACAGACACATACACATTCATACACAGATAAACACTCTCAGACACATACACTCAAGCTCAAACAGACCCACCTATTCACACACACACATACACAGACACTTATACACTCATACAGTCACTCATACACACACACTTACACACATACACACACTCACACAGACCCACACAGACATACCCACTCACACACAGACACACATACACACACAGACATACACACTTACACACATGCATGCACTCACACAGAGGCACAGTCACACAGACACAGACACCCCCCCCCACAGACACACTCATTCACAGACATACACACACGCACACAGACACACACTCTCCCTCTCTCCTTAACCATAATCAATGTCCCCTGCAGGACACTGAGGAGTAGTTTTGCCTCAGTGTGATGAGAACATTTGAGACAGTGGACTTGGCCTGCCATTCTCTATTATGATGATTATTTATCTATTTATTTATTTATTATTATTATTTTTTGGGGGGGGGCATCACTGCTCTCCGGTGGTGGGAGTAGGAGGCCCAGCCCCACTGCTGGAATTGAACCTCCGTCCCAGTGGGCCGCAGTCCCGCGCACAACCACTACGCCACCGGGGCTCAGCCCGATGATGATTATTTATTATGATGATGTGACCTACTTTACCAGGGCTGGTCCTTACAGATTAGTTGAACACAGGCTCTGAACACTCCCAGCAGGCACCCCGGGGAGCTGTGCTCCGCTGGGCCCCCATACCTTCTCCCTGGGCAGCAGCCATTCTGTTAGCACCTGTCCAGCAGGGCAAGGGCAACCCTTCCTTCCCCATCAATGCCAGCTCACTTTACTTGAGGGCCCAGTTGTTTAATGCAGATACGTTCTCAAAAGAAATGCACTTAATTTTCTTAAGCACAAATGCTCAATCATAATGAAACAGTCACTTCTGAAGGTCAAGGATTCGATCAGGTCTCTTAGCTGAGATGCAAACCTGGCTATTTAGGTTCACTGGCCAGGGTCTGGACCCCGACCCACCAGTCCGAGATGTGGGGGCAGGGCTCCAGTGTCCTCCAAGTCCTATTGTTCTAGCTCCCTAGCGCTGTCCACCCCTCCCCCACGCCCTCCCTCTGCTGTGGGCTTGGCAACCAAAGAATCAAGCTTATTTCACACATGTTGGGCAAACAGGCTCTTGGCCAGTGCTCGGGGCCCCTTCTTGGGTAAAGACACAGGATCGACTGTTTGGTTTTGAAATCTCTCTTTTGGCTGCTCAAAGGATGCACTGATGTCCGGGCTGCATTCCTGAGAGCTGAGACTGGTGGCGATGCCATCGCTCGTCCTGCTGGACTCGGGCCTTCTGAATCGGACTCATTGACAGCCGATGTGCCTGAGGTCAGCGTGGCCGTGTCACTCACGCCAACTCTCAGACCAGTGCTCTGCCCACCAGACCAGTCTGATGTGGAGCAAGGCCAAATGCGGAGGCAAAATTGCCAGCCCACAATGGACACCCTCTACAATATTGGAAAATAGACTCCCACTGTACACACACATGTCTGGTAAAGTGAAAATCACAATCGAAATGGAAAATCATCTCCAAACGGCAAAGTTCAACTAATTTTTCTGATCTAATGTCTCAGGAGAGATTGCTAAAATTGCTTGTGTTAGGATATGACAGCGGGACATTATTGGAAAGGGATGCGCTTGCACTGTGGTGTTGGTGAGGAATACGGAGAATGGGGCTGGGCATAAATTACTCGTAGAACTGCCAGAAGCACAAACATCTGTCTTGGAAAAGGACAGCCAGGATGCATGCCCTTTAGAGGCAGGAATGGTGAGGCTTTGCTTCATGCACTCTGGACATGTCAGGAGAGACCAGTCCGTGAGCAGGGCACCATGCTTGGTCAGGTAGAGGGGCAGGCCCTTGCAAAGACAGATTGGCAGTGTCTGCAACAATGGGCTCAGATATAAGAACGAGGGTGATGCTGGCTCAGGATGGGCAGTGGTCCCTAGCAACAACAACAACAACAATGTGATTAATGCATTAGAAGGTAGTGGGCTTTGGACCTCAGGGATGTCTGTACTCCTTCTGAAAGCTTCTTGAGGCAAGTGGGCGATGGTGCCAGCCAGGCCTCTCCCAAGAAGCAGAGCCAGCTGCTGCCTCCGCTCCACCCTACGTGCATTGGAAACCCTGGCAGTCCTGCGCCACCCTCACGCACCGCAACATCCGCACCACGTCGCTGCCAGCGCCGTGCCCATCCATCTCCTTCAGGGTCTCTCTCCTTGCTGATGGCCTTCTATCTTACCAAGCACGTACAAGCGGAAGGCAATGAACATTGCCGAGGCCTTCATGACCTGGGGACGACCGGCACCATCGCTTGCTCTCAGGTTCTGATTTCATTCATCTGGACGGAGTTTCCCAGGTGGCAGGAGCTGTCAAAGCTCCCCTGGTGATTGTCTGGTGCGGCCAAGCTGTTCTTAACCAGATTGCTTAAGTCACAGCTTTTAGTTGTTCCAGCGGAAGTTCCCATAAGCCCCTAGGGGACGCTTTCAGGACAGCTAACCACAGGAGTCAAACGCATCAGCCTCTCTGTGTAAGAAAGGTGAGGCTAGAGGGCAGTGATGCCCCCCCCCCCCCAAAAAAAAAAAAAAGAGAAAGGTGAAGCTGTGCGCTCCTATGGAGACTCCCAAAGCCCTTGGAATCCTTGCAAGACTCTCTCTCTCTCTCTCTCTCTCTCTCTGTATTTTTTAATTGAACCTGTTATGAAGGTTTACTATTCTTGGCATAAATTGCCCAAGGATCAGGGAAGGCACCTCAAGGTAGTTTTCCTTGTTCCTCTTTTCAGAGTGCAGAGTTCCCAACAGATTTCCTCCTGCACTTTTTTGCCCATTCTGGGTAACGGTGAGTACAGGATGAGCTTACAAGAAGCAGATCAGCAGCTCGCTCCTGCTTCACTGCTCCACAGGGTTCATGGCCAGGCCCTTTCAGAAGCGGAGAGTTGCCAGGCCCGTCTTCTGCGGTGCCTGGGGGTCGGTCTGAAGACCAGGCTTTTGGTGACGGCCCAGGGCTTAAGCCAGCCCCAGAGGGTCTCAGAACACCAAGTGGTCTGGGGAGGACTGCCTGGTCTTGAGGGGCGTTACTGCTGATGTTGAGACCCAGGGGCTCGGTTCCGACTCAGAGAGACCTGTGCACAACAGAACTGAACACTGCCCGGTCCTGTGCCACCCTCCCCGCTGTTTCTCTGCCAGAGCCCGCTGTGCCCTGCAGGATAGTGGCAGTCAAGCTCTCCAACACCTGCCTCCCCAGCCTGTTTTAGACACATCCCAGGAAATCACTGAGAGTGGCTCTAGGTGTCCTCATGACTCCTTTGTATCATGGCTGTGGTTTGGACTAAGCCAGGCGTCCTCAAACTACGGCCTGCGGGCCACATGCAGCCCTTCAAGGACATTTATCCAGTTGTCAGGTGTTTTGGCCATCGCTGCCTATCCTGTTTAGCAGCTGACTCATCCTGGGCTTGCAGTGAATTTGTTCACAGTTTGTTTTTTTAAATATAGTCCGGCCCTCCAACGATCTGAGGGACAGTAAACTCGTTCCCTGGTTAAAAAGTTTGAGAACCCCTGATCTAAACTATGGCAGGGGAAAGAAGCAGACTTGGCTCTGCCTGCTGGCGGCGGCGTGGGGCCACGTGGAACTGTGCTGCATAGAGTTGTCAATGGCTGGTTTTTAGAGAGCAGGCCACCAGCCTTTTCCTCTGGGGCACTTCTGGGTGGACATGAACCCCTAACCTTCTGGTTACCATTCCCATGCTCAATGCAGAACGTGGGTCAGTAAGAGTCCGATATTTCCAGAAAACACTGGACACCAGTGCTTACCGGGGACTCCTGTGAACCAGGAGGTGATGAGCGCTCCTCTAAACTTTGATGTGATTTTACCAGATACAAAATAAAAACTCGAAGAGAGT
>PVJH01048650.1:0-10696 GCA_004026705.1 Nesogale talazaci
TTCTTGCCCATCTTTCAGGGTCCAGCACAACGAAAACTTTTCCTGTTTCTCTAGCTCAGGGTTGGCAAACTCTCGAGACTGAAGGGCCAATCCTCTCCCTCTTAAGAACTTTAAAACCACTCAGGAGCCTTAAATGTGTTTTTTTCCAAACAAATGAAATCACTGTGATCTGAAATCATGGCCTGCAAGTGTTTTCAAAGTTATTTCAAAGCTGCACGTTCACACTGAAAGAGTCTCAAATGACTCGTGGGCCACAGTCTGCCGACTCCGGCCCTAACTCACGTGGTTTGTGCTTCTCTTCGGGACCCGGAGTTAATACACATTCTGCATTCCCGTTACTGTTGCATAAGTCCTTTCCAGATTCACCTGTGCAGCCCACACAGCTTATTTCCCACTTTCAAAGCTACGTATGTATTTTGGGGATGGATAAGTGTTTGTGAGATAAAGACTGTCTGGAGTCTGTGAGCAGTCTGAACTTCAGAAACATACTCCAAATTAGAGACTGGATGAGTCTGCTTTCATAATGGCACCCACTAGAAATCTTAAGAACATTTCTTTTCAGACATCGGTTACGAAGCTAGTGATTGTAGATTCCAGGAGGACAGAGACGGTGCTTTGCTCAGCGGAGTACCCCTAGTACCAAGAGACTAACGATCCAAAGGCAAGTTGTTCAATTTATTTCTAGTGATAGAATTCCATCCATTGGCCTTAGCTTTCCTCCTTGGAGAGACTTTCACGAGTCTAAATTTTCTTTCTCATGACCACTGCTCAGAGACTTGAGGCGTTTACCACCCAATCCATTACATTACATGGTACCTGTTGAATTTCTACCGGTCTATGCAGCCCTGGCAGTGCATGGTTTACAAGTTGGGCTGCTACTTGCAAGGTCAGCAGTTCAAAAACCCTAGCTGCTCCGAGGCAGAAAGATGAGACTTCCTACTCTCCTCAAGAGTTATGGTCTTGGAAATCCACATGGGCACATCTACCCTGTCCTAGAAGGTCTCTGTAGGTTGCAACTGAATTGGTGGCAGTGAATGAGATACCGGTTTCGTTTTTTCCTTAGATGCTCCTTAAATACCACCTTACCATCCTCACCTCTTTTGTAAACATGCTGTCATTTATGATTTGAAAATTGTGAGAGTGCCCAGAATGGAATGTCTTATTGTAGGCACATTATGACAGATATACACTTAAGCAGGATCTCCTTCCAGTCTTATAACTCCCTTAATGTAGTCAAGATTGCCTTGATTCCTTTGGCGAGTGGCATCAGATTACTGCTGACTCTTTAGTCCACCAGCAAGTAAAACTTATCTTTTTTGGTCAATATGTTTCTAAGATCCACTATTGCCGTGTTAGACCTCTTTCCAGAATTGTGTTTTTATAAAATGTAATCATTGCACTTTGAGTTCCATTTCTCACATGGACCCAAACCATTATCCTTTTTGGAGTCCTGTGATCTTCAAAATATCTCCCAGCTTCATATATTTAGGAACATTTTTACAGAACCCCTGCTTTATGCCAAGCACTGTAATATGTGCTAAATGTGGCACTTTATAAGGTGGTCTTGACTCCTACTTCGATTGACTATATATTATAGTCATTTAGGAAAAAATTGATATTCCAGTGATGTGGACAACTCCAGGGCAGAGTGCGAAACTTTTTCTTGTGACCTATTCATTCATTAAGTAGCATTTTCTAGAAATGTTGTTTTCAAAGAATTAATTATCCACCTAATAAATGTTAGCCGGCTCATTATCCAGTGCATATTTAATCCATAAAAACTTTTCTAAGGTTCAGTTTAGGCCTCATTTGGTTGTAAGTAATAGAAAACTGACTGTAAGTGACTTACATAAAAATAGACTTATCAGGATATAGAAAGGCCTTATATATTCTAACTTTAGCAAATACTGCTGTGCCTTATTATTTTCACCAGTCCCTCTATATTTTTTAGATATAACAAATTGGAAACTCATTACTCAGCTGTTTTTTTCATTTCTTACACTCAGTCCCAAACTTAACTTTAGATAGAACCTTCCTCTTTCCCTGTACGTTGTCTGCTTGGATGAGACTTTTAATTTAACCACCTTTTTAAACTTTGGCTCTTCGATTGTGTTGCTTTTGGCATGATGTCAACATGAACGTGTTGCTCTCAGATCCACTACCATTTACTGGATTCTTGTTGTTGTTTAAATCCTATAAGAAAAAAAGGGCTGAGCCCCAGTGGCATAGTGGTTGAGTGCGGGACTGTGGCCCGCTGGCTTGGCTTGGCTTGGAGAGCAGCAGCTCTCCAGCAACAAGACTGGGTAGCTCCCATGATCACCAGAGAGCAGTGATGCACCCCTCACCCCCGCCCCCCCCAAAAAAGAAAAAAAAGTACCTGACTGCTCATTGATCATGCCTATTCAAGAATTTTGCAAAAAAGTAAATTAGCTCCCCTGTTCAAGTCTGTTCATTCAGCTGCAGAGAGGATAAGCATTTAGTAAGAAGGTCTATGTGTTACATAAACAATTAACCCAATGAAATAAGGGCAGATTAATATGAGAGGCATGCCATTTAGCATGCCACTCTGACAAGAACATCATCATCGTCCCTCTAAAATCCAAGCGATACTCTATCAAATCCCTCCATGGCCTAGTTCAACACTATTATTAAGGTTAGTGAGATTAATCATGTCTTAGATTTTTGTCTCCATTTACTAAGAGTCCGCAATCATCTTTTTAGTCTCTAGACGCCACTGGGATCAAGCGCAAGATCATAAATCTCCATGTACTATTAATAAGATTTACATCCATGATTCTTCAAAGATATACAAATAAAGTTTCAGTAATCTCATTTGGGGTGTCTTTATTACTTTAATGGGGTTGGTGTAGATATGTGCTGCCCATACCCTCCTTCAAAGGAGAACTTGTTATACCAGAGTTTAGAGGAGTGGACACTCCTCTAAAATCAGAGTTTTTGGTGATTTCCATGTTTAGGCTATTATGGAAGTTTCTGCAATAAGTAGAGGTGCACAAATGTCTGTTCATGCTGTGTTCTTTATTTCTTCAGGGTATACTTTGAAATTCATTTTTGGAGGCTCCTTATCTAATGAAGCTTTTGCAGTTTGGCATATCGTTCATATATGATTCCGTGGCAATGGTTACGTTCATCATCTTTTATAACCAGTACAACTCTCTCTCTCTAGGAAGGCAGATGTTTTCCTGTTTTACTCACTGCTGTCGGCTCAGGACCTGGATCGTGGTATCTGGTGAGCATTGGATTGATAACCAAAAAATCAGCCATCAAATCTGCTGGCTGTTCTGCAGGAGAGAGATGAGACTCTGTTCCCATAAAGGTTTACAGGCTTGGGAATCCTGTATGCATGGGAGTCAACTTGACAACAATAGGTTTGGTTGGAGTGGCTCATGAATACTATAGATATCTGCCAGGATTTGGTACATTAAAAAAAAAAAAGTTAGCAGAGATCTTTAACAGCCAGGGAGCTGGCAGAAAATAGACAGCTACACTAGCTGGGTATTTGAAGCAAGTTTAATTAAGGGTTGTTTACACAGGGTCAGGAAGATTGAGGGAAGCTACTGAGGAATATTTCAGTACTTCAGAGCTAGCAGCAGCAGGGTGTCCCAGACCTGACTACATTCCCGGCCTGATGGTACAGGTGAGGTAGAAATTTTGAGAAACTTAAGAAAAGTAACTGCAAACCATTGTGACTTTTAATAGAGGGGTGAATCCAGCATGTAGTATTTGGCAGGGATGAATCTGGGACAATAAAACCTCTACCTTCACACTCTTCCCACCCTCTGCTCTCTTACAAGAGACCTCCAATGGCCCTTGATGATGTCCTTAAATGTCAGTCTTTCAGGCACAGATCAAGGTGGACAACTGTAGAAAAGGGTCCAGGATGGATCTGGAGGGCTAAGAGAACCCACATAGACAACATTATGAAGTCACTGAGCTATTGACCTGTGGGTCTCAGTTGGTCTGGCTAGTTGGAGTAGAAATGGGAATTATTTCTGGGAGAGTGAATGAAACAATCTGGAAGGGGTATGTGGCTGTTGAACCAAGATGGATGCAGGGAGGGGAGGAGGCTTACTTCCCAGAAGGGAGTGGGAGCCAACACTGCAGAGGAGTGCATCCTGGAGAGAAAACTGAGGGTCCAGGCTGGGATTCTGGCCATCTCCATCCATTCTATTGCGAATATTCCATAGACCACATTTGCATGAGACAGTAGCATTCTCTGGCAGGAGAAGTCTTTAGAAAGCTGCTACAAGCGATAGCAGCAGCTCCCTAATACAGTAGAAATAGAACTGCAATAGCTCAGAGATTTCTGGAGGAAGGGCACCACTAATGAAACATGGCAGCCATTGCTTGGTTCCCCCATCTTTAAGAGGCTGAGGCTGGATTTGGGGAGACACACATGTCACATACATTGAGAGGACACGTGACACCATCTCAGCTCTGTCTTTTCTCGATGGAGTGTGGCTTCTGAAGACATGTCCTTTACATTAGTATTCAAGCCACTCCAAGAAGATTCCAAGATTGTGAGGGGGAATGACAGGAAGGTGAAGCATCCAGGATTCTGGCTGTTGTTGACGGTTTGAATCTGCAACTGTGGGTGCCAATCTGGTGCCCTGACTCCCTGCCTGCCAGGAGTGCCTGCAGTGCCACTGCCCTGCCTTCACCCCGGCCACCTGCCAGTTGGCATGCAGTAGCACATTGGCGTCAGAGTGGTCCACCTTTCTTCTGGGTGAAAGAAGAGGGCTTCAAAACGCCCTGGGAGTCACCCAGGGTGCCAGACATGCAAACAAAACTGGCAAAGTGGAAACAAGCTGAGAACCGAATGCAAATGTGGGTGTGTGAGACAGAGCACAGAGGGCCGGGAAAAGACACTCTATCTTTCTGCCTGGCCTGGGAGTCACTGTTCTTTCCAACCAGGGGCAGAGCAGCAGGAACGGGGAGCCTGTCAACCCCAGGATGGGGCCAGGAGCTGAGGTTCATGGGAGGGGGACGGGGAGAACCTCGGGGATGGAAGGTCACACCACACCCATCAACAATCTGTAGAGGCCCCAGGGAGCCTATGTCTCATGTGACCAAGAAGAGCCTGCGAGGACAATCCAAACTCCAAGCAAAAGCAGGCTTGAAGGCAAACTGATAATCATTCAGATAGTGCCTGAAGAGAGAGGGAGCTGGGAAGACTAGATGCCACGATGATTGACTACAAACAGGAGTGATGCCCTCCCGATCATAGAAACCTGAAGAACAGCTGGAAAAAGACGGATCCAAAGCATGTACCCCTTGACAGGATGGGTTGGCCCAGGGGCTACAACAATGGACTCAACCATCACAGCAGGAGTGAGGATGGTGCAGCTCCAGGTAGTGCTTCCTTCTGTCAGACAGGGGTCGCCACGAGTCACACCCGGCTCAGTAACACCTAGCAGCAGCACTAACAACAACAGCAAATATTATTTTCAGTGAAGTTATCTCAAATCCCTGTAATGGTCCTCCCCCACCCCCCCCCCCCCCCCCACCAAACTAAATGTTTTCAGACTGCCCTTGTCACACAGTGAAATCTGTATCTGACAAATCATGGCGGGTAAGCTTCTCTAGTATGTGGCTCATTGGTGCCTCTCCACCCAGACACTTCATTTTCACCACCTTGCTTTGAGGTGCAGCCATATGGCTGGTTCTGACCAATGAATGGAGAGTTCCAGGGGGTTATATCATCTCTTGGCACCAACTTGCCAGCCCACATGGCCAGCTTGATGTGGAGAGTCTAGAAAACTACTTTGGAGAGGCCTTGATCAGGGAAGGTGACAGATGAAGCCAGAGTAGAAAGGGAACTCAATTCTTGAGTTACCCACCAGAGGAACTCTGCCCAATTGACAACCGTTATGTGAACAGAAACCACACTTTTGTAGTGATGAAACATTAAGATTTGTGGGTTGTTTGTAAGCAGCTAGCATGGGTTTCTCTAATATACTTCCTATCACCTCTGCCCTTAGCCACAGTAATATCAGATAGCTACAATAACTTTAGTATCTTTGCTAGAGCTCTTTCAATACATTTTTAAGATGTTAAATTACAAAAATCCCAGAAGGGATGAACCCTCTCCACTTCCAAACGAAAGCAGTTAGGCTGTTTCAAGGGAAGACTTTTTAATTTTGGGCACAACGTTTTGAAACCTGAAAAGCCAACCCTATCTATACCTGGTATTGTTTTGCATCTCACCTGCAGTTTCCACCAGAAGTCCTACCAAATCAATACATAAGAGGACATGAAATTTGGTCTATGCTACTTGGGGAATGGAGACAACATGGATTTGAAACTTGGGTTGTTCAAATAATTATTTCCTGACATGATTAAATGTTCTTTAGACCTTCAACTCTTTTGTGATCCAACCCCACCCCCAGGTAAACTTGAACAAATCCATCCATTTGGATTTTTTTTCCCAGTTAATTCAGATATTTGCTCCCAGCCTGAGAAATTGCCTGCCAACTTCCTGCCAGAAGTACCTTTCCACAGCTGTGTTATAAATATCTGGGAAAAAATAGGGGGGATTAAATTGAAGATTGCAATGCCATTCCTTCCCATGCCAAAAAAAGTCCTGGGAGGATCAGATAATAATATCTCACATTTACAATTTAGATCTTGAGCCCACTGGGCGAGGCGTGGATCCAAGTTTTTGCAGCTTTGACACGGCTGACGGTATTTAAGGAGTTGGATGACTGTTTAGTGATAGCATTTATTATTAATTAAATTATTCCATGTTATAAAGTGTTGATATTCTTTATAACTTTATTCTTGGGTCATTCATAGCTGAATGCAGCTAGGCTTTGTAATTACCTAGCCCATTTCTGTCGTTTGAGTTTTATATGTCACAAGGTGGCCATCATTGTACTCACGGGTTCCTGTTTAGCACAACACTGAATTGCTTTCATCTTATGAGTAAACAGGTGGAGCAGGGCAATTGATGTTTTTTTTTTTTTTCGGAGCCCGCTCTGAGAGTGGGGTGTCATGGGAGGTACATGAAGAGGATTGTGAGTGTGAGGAAATGGGAACCATCGGAGACAGGGAGTGGGCAACAATGAGGGGCTTTATCTTCATCTGGGAGAGCAGAGCAGTCAAGATGAGGGTACACAGAAGGCAGTGTGAACTTCACTGAACAAATGTATTAATAGAGGATAGGTAGCTTCCCCCATGTCTGTTTCCAGCATGTAAGCAGGGCTCATTTTGAGCAAATGGTTAACATGCTTGCTGCTAGTCAAAAGGTTGAATGTACTCAGAGTCACCTTAAAAGAAAGACCTGGTGATTGATCTACATCTGAAACTCAGTCACTGAAGGAAGACTCTCCGGTGGGCAGCTATGGGGTCACTGTGAGTCAGAATTAACTGAACGGCTGCAAGTGCTATCATTGTATAGAAAAACAAAGCATTTTGTATAGGAAGCTTGATTATGAGGCACGCAGTACTCCCTGTCTTCTGGACTTGAGGTTTTTTTTTTCAATTTTCCAATCATTTTATTGGGGGCTCATACATCGTTTTTCACAATATATAAATAAGCATACTCATCAAGCACCCTCTCATGTCCACTTCTATTATTGTTCTCCAATCGTCCACCTTTTCCCTTAAGCTCCTAGTATCGGCTTTTCCAGTCCTTCCCCTCTTCCCCTGGTCTCTCCTCCCCTCCAACCCTCAATACTTGGACTTGAGGTTTTTAATTTTTTTTGTTTCTCTCAGACACCCCTTCCTGGAAGCTCCCTCTCATTGCAGATGAGGAAAGCGAGCAGATCTGTTTCTAAAAAGTTCTCCACAGACAATGAGCATTTTGTATGGACATACACAGTCAACCAACTGTTCCCAAACAAACCCACTGCTTCATTGACTTGGCGTGCATTTACCGAGCATCCCCCGCATTCCTACCACTGCCTGGTCCCTGGGGAAGAGCTCTGAACACCAGCCACCCAAGCCCCTTCCTTCCCTCCTGGAGACCAAAGGCTCCTGGAGAGAGAGTGCGGAGAAACATGGGCACCGAACAAGTAGGCAAATGCAGAAGGGACACGAAGGAACAAAGAAGACAGAAGCAGGATCATGGGAGAAAGTAGCTGGATGTGGTGGTGGAGGCTGAAGAGTATCTTAGAAGTCAGAGGTTGAGCACTCAGCTGTTAACCAAAAGGTTTTAGCAACTGGTCTGTGGGGGAAAAGACCGCTGAACCTGTTCTCCTGAAGATCTCAGCCTGGGAAGGTAGATGGGGTGGATTTACACTGTCTGATTCAAGATTCGCGGGGAGCTGGAAGAGGTTGCAGAACGGTTACCATTTAGCCAGCGGTCCCTGGGGGAAGGGGTAGGAGAGAGAAAGATGGGGATGTGTACTCCTGTGCACAGAAACTCACAGGGTAGTTCGACCCTGTCGTATAGGGTCGCTGTGAGTAGGTATTGAAAATTTGAGGGCAGTGAGTCTTTTTTGGTTTTGTTTGGTGGGGGTGGGGGAGGGGGGTGTAGGAAGTGATTAGGAGTTGAAATTGGCTCAATGGCAGTAGGAAGGTTTGCAGATAGTTCAGCCCTCTGCCAACGGAAACACTGGAGATTTGAAAGGACCCAGTGGCTCTGTGGTCAAGACACCTGGTAATCTGCTTCCACCAAGATTAAAAGCTAGCCAGCCGCAAGGGGCAGCCCCACTCTGTCCTAGGGGCGAAGGGCTGCAAATCCACTTGAAGGAACACAGCAATAGCGACGCTGAATCGTAATCCAACATGACCGTCTAGTGAATATTCGTCGCGTAGCAAGATCCGGCAGAAAAAATGCAGAGCAAAGCGGGAAGTAGAGGAGTAGAACTTTCGTCAACTCTGAGTGCAAAATGCTCCTGTTCTGTTGTCTTTTTAAAACTGACAATTGTATTGTAAAAGGAATACATGAGTGCAAAAATGATCAGAACATACAGAAGGCTCTAGAAAACGAGACCACCATGGTACAAAGGCTACTCACAATTCGTGGGTTTGTCTGCCGTTCTTTCCCCATGCATCTGGTGATGTGATTTTATATAAGTTCACTTGGTAACTAACACACATTAGGGACATCTTTGATGACTGCTGTTGTCAAGGGCCATTGAGTTGGTTCGGATTCATAGCATCCTTATGTACAACAGAGTAACACACTTCCGGGCCCTGCACTGCCCTCACAAGATTAATGTTCTAGTCCCTTGCAGCCGCTGTGTCAATTCATTTCATTGAGGGTAGACCTCTTTTTTGCTGTCTACCAAGCATGATAGTATTTCCCTGGTATAGTAGTGGTTATACATTTGAACTTTAAACCACAAAGTCAGCAGTTCAAAACCACCAACCTCTGAGGGAGAAAAGTGGGACTTTCTACTCTTGTAAAGAGCTACCGTCTTGGACAACAGCAGGAGCAGGACCTGTCTTACCAGGTCGCCATGAGTCCCCATCAACTAGAGGACAGTGAGTGAGTCACTCCTGAAAGAAGCTCTGATGCCTCTAGTTTCTAAATTTTTGAATAATCTTCAAATTGAGAAGAGTTTTCAAGAGAAGACATGACAGGAGAGGAAATTATAAAGGAAAAGAATGGACAAGTTGAAATTATAAAGAAAAAGAAACAAAATCTCCTGGCAAAAATGAACGAATAAAGGACAAACTCAGCAAGGCGGATAATCACATATGAGTCAAAGACGATTTATAAAGACAGAGAGTGGGGATACTGCCTTTCCACCACCCTGACCTTAGATCCAACAGCAATATTGGCACAAAATGTGTCGAGCTACTAACTGCAAAGTCGGTGGTTCAAATCCACCAACTACTCCTCAGGAGAAAGTTGAATCCATTTGCTCTCATAAAGGTTTATAGCCACAGGCACCACATAGGGCCAACATGACTTGATGGCAGTGGGATCTTTTAATTACATATTACTATATTTCTGCATCATTAACTTTCCTTGTTGCATGTTATTCCACAGAGGTTAAGGTTGGAGTGTGGAAAGTATACCAGAGTTGATGAAAGGAAGTTCTCATTTTCCAGACATTTGCTCTTAGCTTAGAAGCCATGTTTTAGAAGTATCCTGAAAACTGCACGATTGATTGCATACTTGCTTCTTTATCTTTATTTTGAAAATAATTTTATTGGGGGCTCTTATAGCTCTTATGACAATCCATACATCAATTATATCAAACACATTTATACGTATGTTGCCATCGTCATTTTCTATTTTCCTTCTTTTTTGTTGTCGTTTGATTTTTTTTGTGGCATCACTAACCTGGTGGGAGTAGGAAGTCCAGCCTTGCTCCTGGAAAGCTGCTGCTGGATTTGAACTGTGGGCCACAGTCCCGCACACAACCACTAGGCCAGCAGGGCTCAGCCTAAATATATTCTTTCTATTTGAGTTCTTGGTATCAGCTCCTTTCCTCCCACCTCCCCCATGCTTCCACCCTTGTGAACCCTTGATAAAGTATAAATTATTATTATTTTCTTTTTCTTTTCTTTTATTATTTTTAAGGGGCATCACTGCCCTCTGGTGATCATGGGAGCTACCCAGCCTTGCTTCTGCTGGATTTGAACCACCAAGCCAGTGAGCCCCAGTCCCACACTCAACCACTACGCCACCGGGGCTCAGCCCTATTATTTTCATATCTTATACTTTTTACCCACATTTCTGGTGCTCTTCCCCTTTGGGGGGGTTATATGTCAGTCATTG
>PVJH01048651.1:0-10691 GCA_004026705.1 Nesogale talazaci
CTCCTGTGCGATCTTGAAGCCATGGGGTATCTGCACCCTTACATAGCTCGAACCCACGCTTCCAAGTCTCCTGGAATATACTAGTCGACTCAGGTGGAAGCTGCTGGGCATCCCAAGTTTCCATGACTCCGAGAAAAAACTCCAGCCCCAAAACAATAAGACCCCAGGGCAGCTCATCTGACAACCTCCTGCTTTAACCTCTGAAACACAACTTACCAGAATGCGTCTAGCTTCCCCATTTTAACAGCTAAGATCCTGTAATGTAATTGGATGGTAAAATCCTGTAATATGATTGGGTGGTTGGTCCTGTAATGTGATGGGATGAAATAGTTTTGTAAGACAATTGGATAGGCTGACTCAGCCAGCCATGCCTAACTTACATAACTCAGTTAGAAACACCTCATTTCCAGTGTGGGCCAATCGTTTTTCATGGTGCAAACCCATGACCTTATAAAGATGTGGTTGGAAAGCAGGAAGTATGTGAAAGGTCTGATTGGTTCATGAAACCTATATAAGCTTTGCAAAAGCTGTAATAAAATTAGATCTGTGCCATTGAGCCGATCTCTGGAGTCCGTGTGCATGATTGGTTGACTCCTTCACCCTCACTTTCCTGTGTGCCAGACCTGTTCCCACAGTTAGATGTATCTTCAAGTCAGGTCCAACCCTGTGTGTAAGAGAACAGAACACTTCCCAGTCCTGCCATCCGTATCATTCTTCTGATGTCTGAGCCCCCTGCTGCAGACACTATGTCACTCCAGCTTGTTCAAGGCCCTCGCTCTTATGCTGCCCCTCTGCTGTACCGAGGAAGAGTTCCTTCTCCACGGACTGCTCTCTCCTGAGAGCATGTTGAAAGAACACGAGGTGAAGTCTCACCATCCTCATTGCTTCTGGCCGTACTTTTCCAAGACAGATTTGTTTGTTCTTTTGGCAGTCGGTGATCCTTCCAGCATTCTTCTCAAGCACCATCACTCAAATGCATCGATTCTTCTTCAGTCTTCCTTATTCACTGTCAAACTTTCACATGTATGTTTTGAAAATGCCATGGCTGAGGTCTGTCATACTTTTTTTTGTTGTGCAGCATCACCGCCCTCTGGTGGTGGGAGTAGGAGGCCCAGAATTTTGCTCCTGTGGAGCCACTGCTGGGATTGAACCTCCATCCTAGTGGGCCGCAGTCCCACGCACAACCACTCCACCACCGGGGCTCAGCCCAGGTCTGTCATGTTTTAGTGCTCAAAGTAGCCCTTTTGTCTTTCAGTCTAACCTAATCCAGTAACGATTTAGAGAGAGGTTATATATAAATGTCAGTCCTCTGTGTGAGCTCTCTGCTAGCAAGTCAAGTCTGACTCCTGGACGTGCTACAAGAAGGGGTATACTGGGGGTCACTTGTAGGGTTTCCAGGACGGCATATGTTTAAGAGGAGATAATCTCATCTTTCCCCTGATGAGTTGCTGGTGGGTTGGAACCATTAACCTTGCAATTAACAGACTAACGCTTCGCCGGTTGTGCCCCAGCCAGGGACTCCTTTCTAGTTAGTAAACGTCTGAACATGCTGCCACACAGGTGGTGAGTCGAAGGCCACTGATTTATGTCGGAAAACATGTTGCTGTTATTATTGTGCAAAGCTCACTCGTTGACTCTAAGACTTATTTTTCATCCGCCAAGTGAAGAGACACGCTCAGCCATACACGTGCAGACCACAACCCAGGGGACACTAGCAAAGACATGCAAGGGAGGGCATTTGCCAATATAAACTGGTAAACAGAGCGACTGATGTAAAAGTCACACAAAAGCATACAATAAGAAGCTTGTAGGGTAAATCCTTGAACAAAATGATGAGCCGGAGAACAACCAATCACAGGTTCAGGTCACGGTTACCCAGAGGAAATGAGAAGAGTAACAGAGGGACTTAAACAGCTAGTCAATCATCAATCTGAAACTCAGTCCTGGCGAGAGCTTTCACATCATTGCTTCTCTGAATTCATTGCTTATTGCTCAGAAACATTATTTTATAACCCAACACTTCACGTTAAAATCTCTGATACACAGTGTCTGATTCATTACTGGGAGTGGGGGTGGGGGGAGAAGCAGATGAACTAGTAAAATAGTCAAATCAATAATACGTAGGTAAATTTCAAAAGATACACAGAAAGGCCAGAGTTCAGGATGAAAACCAAAGGCGTTCATCAACTCACCCTACTGGCTTCACCTGCTGAAATACAGCCCCTCCCTCACCCTGTGGGCTGATTCTGTCTCCCGCCCACAGCAGCTGTGAAGACAGGGAGGTGAGCACGTCACAAGGAGGTGACTGACATGATGGGAGGGAGGAAACTTAGAGGAAAGGCCATCAGCCCAGACCTCCCCGACCTCCCCATGGCTATGGGCCCCACACTCCTCTGCCTGGCAGCCCTGGCCTTCCTGGGAGCAGGTTCGTGCTGCTGGCCTGGCTGGATTACAGCCTCAGGACTTCCTCCTGCAGCTGCAGCCTCAGGCTCCTCCTGGCTGTGCTCCAGCTTCTGTCTCCTCCCTCCTCAGGTTCCACGGACACTGAGGTCACTCAGACTCCAGGACGGCTGGTCAGAGGAGCGAAACAGAAAGCCAGGATGGAGTGTGTCCCCAAAGAGGGGCATCCAGTTCTTTACTGGTATTGTCAGAAACCTGGAAAAGAGTTCAAGCTTCTAGTTTACTTTCAGAATACAGAAGCTGTTGATTCATCAGGAATGCCTGATCATCGATTTTCAGCTCAATGTCCCCAGAACTTGCCCTGTCACATGGAGATCGAGTCCACAGAGCCTGGAGACTCGGCTGTGTACTTCCGTGCCAGCAGCCTGTCCACAGTGCTGCAGTGTCAGCTGATCCTGGGACACAAACTCACCCTGGTCCCATTCAGGAAGCAGGTGGGGCGTGAGGCTGGTGGGAAAGAACAGAAACCTGACTTGAAGACCACAGGCCATAGGAAAATTCTGAATATGAAGATCAGTGAGCAGAAAACTAATATCCACCCAAGAAGGCAAGTCATTGTTGAGGTGATTACAATTCATGGCAGTCCCAAATACGTCAAAGAAATTAGGTGAACAGGATTGAGAGAGGCAACCCGAAAAGAGATAGCAAGTTGAGAGGGGCCCAGTGAATACCATGTTTGAAAATGCGAGATGCGTCTGCTTTTCCAGTACTCACACCATAATCAACATATGCCGATGACTTTTAGCGTATGGGATATATTCATATATTCTGATTAGACTTATTGATCTGATAAACATTATGAGAAATGTACATGCTCATAGCTGTTACCTCCACCCTATTTCTTCCTCACCTTCTCGGCAAACAATTTTAGTTTCAGTGTTCTCGTTCTCTCTCTCTCTTGAATCATTTTATTTGGGACTCATGCAACTTTTATCACAATCCATGCATCATCCATGTGTCAAGCACATTTGTACATTCGTTGCCATCATCATTTTCAAGACATTTGTTGTCTCCTTGAGTCCTTGCTACCAGCTCCTCATCTTTCCTTTCCATCTTCCACCCTCCCTCTCTCCCTCAAAAACTCTTGATAACTTACAAATCATTAATTTTTTTCATGCCTTACACTGACCAATGTCTCCCTTCACCCACTCCCTTTTCTCTTGCCCACCCCCTGGGAGAGGAATATATATATAGATCCTTGTGATCAGTTTCTTCCCCCTCACTTTCCCCTTGCCCTCCTGGTATGGATACTCTCAATATTGATCCTGCAGGGTTTATCGGTCCTGAATTTCCTGTGTTTCTAGCTCTTTTCTGTACCAAGTACATGCTCTGGTCTAGCCCGATGTGTAAGGCAGAATTGGGGTCATGATGGGGGTGAGAGGATGGAGCATTAAAGAGCTACAAGAAAGTTGTGTGTTTCATCAGTGCTACACTGCACCCTGACTGGCTTGTGACCCTTCTCTAAAGGGAAGTCCAATAGCCTGCAGATGTCCATTTTCAGTGGCCCTATTAAAGACAGAGTACATGACTAATAGATTATCACACTAAAATAAATGTCAGATATTCAGGTTCCTCAACCCCACGTCCCTGTATGGCCACAGACATTGAATTGATTCTGAGTCATTGCAATTCTATGGGTCAGAGGAGGACCGCCCCATTGGCTTTCTAAGCCTGTTGCTTCTTGACTGAAGCGGAGAGCCTCACCATTCTCTCACGGAGCATCCGGTGAGCTAAAACCACCAGTCTTACAGTTATCAGCCAAGTGTATCCCCTGTGCTCCAAGGGTTCCAAGGAATACACATATTTTCAATTTTATTACATCTTCTGAAATTCCGTCAGAATAGTGCCTGCATTACCACTCATTGAGACCTGATTTATCTTAGAACTGGTAGCATGTACTGTTGTAAAGGACTGTTTCAACATATATATGGTGTAGGTCTCACTGTAATTTCATTTTAGAAACGATGTTACTTTTTAACAGTTCTCTAGGCATATGATTCACATATACTTTTCAAGAGTTCAGCGATGTTTAAAAGTGGTATAATCATTGCCACAGTAAATTCTAGAACTTTTCTTCTTCTTTGTACTCATTGAACTCCCTGCTTCCTGCCAAATTCACTTGCCATACCCTAGGAAATGAATATATATTACCTATATTATTAACATGTAAATGAGAGATTTGCTTATCTTGGACTTCATATAAGGAAAAAGGTAGAAAATCCAAACAAAAACAACCCAATGACAATGACAAAATAAAAGAGGAAAACCTCAATTGAAAAGAGAGCAGAAAAGATTCAAAACTAGAACAAAGATACAATGGATCAAAAGGGCGATACAACGACCAGGTATCACTTTGTAACCTAACTACGTTTGCTGTAATCCACCCTGCAGTGCCCTCTGTTTTATAACAAGGTCATTCCCATCTTTGGTCCATAGTCAGAGAGAATACACCGGTGGTTTAATCCACATGAGGACTCTGCAAATGGATTTTGGGCTTTCACTGTCACCCACAGCCTTAGGCAAATAGGTGCACAAACTTTAAGCTCTAATACATTTCCATCCTCTGGTCTTGAATTTGCTAGCGATCCTTGGATCACACAAGCCGGTGTGTCTCTTCCATGTGGACTTCGCTGATGCTGCCTGTAGGTGTGTGCTTGTCTTTGAGACAAAGCTTTAAGACAACAGGGATTATTCTTTCTGATAGCTGAGAAACGCTCTTCACCACACATAGGTGGAAGCACTCATATCTTCAGTGATCTCTTCATGAGAACAAAGAGATGTTGTTTCTGATCACAGCATTTGTTAGTATAAAACCCTGATCTTTCAGGCAATACCACTGTCTACCATTTGTAGTCGAAAATATACCCTGCTGGGACCACACGGACAGTTTGATCATGATAATGGTAATGGTGATGATGGTGATGGTCACATGGGTAGTGATGGAGGTGGTGGATAATGAAAGTGGTGCGTGGGAAGACAGAGTCTCTCCAAGGACTAGCATACAAACATGTTAACTCTCTGGCACTCTCATATTCCAGATATGCAAAGCTGAGTAAAAATATGGTTATATTCTTTTTCATTCCCTTTTTTAAAAATCAGGACATCTTTGGCAACCTAAAAAAATCACACATGTAGGCAAGTATTTCTGGAACTTTCTCAAACTTCATTTCCACGTTTCTCCAACACCAAGCATATTCCCTTCTTTGATAGTAAGGTTTTGTGTCAATTGGGTGGGGCCAGGCTTCTCCATGGTTTGGCAGCTGTGGCCTCCCCCACCATGTGATATAACATATTGTCATCGACCCCATGATGTAATCAACTTCTGTGAATCCAGCGGTCACTCAGGTCATAGCCCTAATATCCTCTTTGGGGTGTGGCCTACTTCATATGGAAGTGCATGCTGTGGAGAGATTCATAATCCCTGATAGTGTGCATCCTGCATTTTGTCTCCTCCAATTCTGGCCCACCATTTTGCCTGCCAACCCTGAGCGCCATCAGAGTCTGTCTGCCATCCTTGAATTCATTTGACTCTGCAGCCACAAACTCGTGCCAGTGTCCATCAGTCAGTCCTCTTTCTGCTGGGCCTTCCTGCTTCCTGGTTTGTCAGTCCTGGCTGCTACACAAGGCAAGAAATGCCTCTGGCTTAAAAGTTCACCCAGCGACATGAGCTGACAAGACCCACCGGTTCCTGCAACTCTGTGAGCCATTTTTCTATATTTGCCTCTCTTCATAGACTTATAAGCCTCCCCGGTTTTGCTTCTTAAAGAACCCAACCTAATACACATTTTAAAACAAGAAATGTTACCCTGAAATCAATGTATGTAATATAGAATATAAATGGAATGAGGGTTCATGAATTTTTCATGAACTAATTTTAAAGTTTATATATTATATTAATTTTATAATATACTATATCTTCATTTTCACTCATCTCTAACAGAAATATAATATTCCCACCCAAGTATCACCAATAATACACTGAGCAGTATTATTATTGCCTGTGTCAAAACCACTAATGGGAAATACCCCTAAAAGATACATTTTTATAATTTTATACCCTCGTATAATTTTACATCACACCAGGTAAATCTGCTGACAAGAACTCTTTACAGTATTGAAAAGCAAAGATATTGCTTTGAGGACTAAGGTGTGGCTGACCCAAAACATCTATGGTCTTCTCCATTGCATCATATGCACTTGAAAGTTGAACACTGGATAAGGAAGCCCAAAGAAGGACAGCCACGTTTGAATTACGGTGCTGCAGAGCTAGAGAAGAACATGGTAATTACCATGGAGTGCTAAAAGGACAAGCCCATCTGCATTGAGGACGTGAGGCCAGAGTGCTCCTTAGAGGCAAGGATGACGAGATTCCTCTTCCATACTTTGGACAAGTTGTCAAGAGAGATCAGTCTCAGAATAAGTGGAGTGGCTGCAAAGAAAAAAAAAAAAGGAGGGAGGCCCTTAATTAAATGGATGGACACGGTGACTGCATCCAGGGGCACAGGCAGAGGAACCATGGTGAAGAGGTCTCAGGACCATGCAGTGTTTTCCATCTGTTGTTCATAGAGAGTCCCTGTGGGCTGGAGCCAACTCACTGGTTAAAAGCAACAACAACATATTTTCCAGCTGGTATGAAAACCAGAGATATTTCCCCATTATCTTCCAATAAAGAGGTATCACCTACTCTTGACTAGGAATAAAGTGTGCTTTTTTAAGATTTACCATACCATCATTTACTAAAGCTTAAATATAAATACATCCAATTTATGTCACACATTTTAATTTTTAACAATGGCACTTTCAAACAATGGGTTGGTGTTATCATCAGGTGTATTGTACTTGCCATTGTTAGGCGCCATCAAGTTAGCTAAAATTGATAGCCTCCCGATGTGAAACAGAACCAAACTCGGCCCAGTCCTCTGTTCCTCTGTTTGAGCCCATGGTCTCAGCCACCAAAGACCTTCCCGTCTTTCATTGCCTGATACTTAACCAAGCACGAGGTCCTTCTCCCAGGACTGGTCTCTCGTAATAACCCATCCAAAGCACCTGAGATAAAGTTGCACCATCCTCGCCTCTGAGGAGCATTCTGACTGTATTTCTTTTTTTGTTGTTGTTGCTTTGTTTTAACGTTTGTTTTGGCAGTCCAATGGTACTTCCAATATTCTTCACTGAAACTATAAGGCAAATGACTCTATTCTTCTTTGGGCTTCCTTATTCAATAGCCAACTTTCACATGCATATGAGGTGAGTGAAAATACCATGGCTTAGGCATACCTTGGTCCTCAAGGTAGTGTCCTTGCTTTTCAACACTCGAAAGAGGTCTCATGACACAGATTCACCCACCGCAATGCATCATTTGGTCTCTTGACTCTTGACTCTCTTGACTCTTTGCAATGATTGTGGATTCAAGCACAACAAAGTCTTTGGCAACTTCAATCTTTTCTCCATTGATGATGATGCTATCTATTGGTCCAGTGTTGGCATAATGGTTACCTACTGGACTGCTAAGGGCAAAGCCACTAATTTAAAACCACCAGCTGACCCAAGAAGAAAAAAGAAGCTTTCTGCTCCTCTAATGAGCTATAGTCACACACACACATGGGGGCAGTTCCGCCTTGTCTTGTTGGGTCACTATGAGCCACAACTGACTCAATAACCATGCGTTATATTCTACTTTCAAATGTAGACATTCTTAAGAGATGGGATCTTAGGATTCCCCAGATTGCAAAGAGAGGAGAAATGAGACCTTCTACCTGGAGCAGGTGACAGAGAACCTGGAGCTGAGCCCCAACCCAAAGGCTATCCTGTCAGCAAATATTCTTTCTGCAGGTTCTATCGCCCCTCTGCACATCCTTAGGACAGTCACTCTCAAGAGTGTTCATATTTCCCTTCTCCTCTTCTTCCCTCACAAGCCTAGCTCCTCTTGTCCCCCAACAATCCTTCTTCGTCACCCCAGTCTTCTCAACCTCTCCTTCCTACACACACACACACACACACACACACACACACACACACACAGTGTCTGTTGTCTTTCCTCCAGCAGAGCAGCAGGCAGTGTCAATCTAGTCCACGGGATCACTAAAAATATACCTCGTACACATGGATGACTTCATAGGTCGATTCTTTTTTTAATTAAAACGCTTAATTTGCTACAATAGCTGCCTTATGGATGGACACTTCATCACTTTTTCCCCCTTTCCAATGATTTTATTGGGGGCTCTCACAGCTCTTATAACATTCAATACATCATCTGTATCTAGCACACCATATACATATTGCCATATTCATTTCCAAATATTTTCCACTGAGCCCTTGATATAAGCTCCTCTTTCCCCCACCCCCTATTTTTAATGAATCATTTTATTAGGGGCTCATACAACTCCCATCACGATCCATACATACATCAATTGTAAGCAGGACACATTTGCACACTTGTTGCCATCATCACTCTCAAAACATTTCCCCTCCACTTAGGTCCCCAGTACCAGATCCTCATATTTCCCTTCCCTCCCCCTCCCCCATGAACTCTTAATAATTTACAAATTGTTATTACCTTTTCATATTGTACACTGTCCAATGTGTCCCTTCACTTACTTGCATGTTGTCCATACCCCAGAGAGGAGGTTACATGTAGATCCCTGAAATTGGTTCCCTTTTCTATTCCACCATCCCTCCCAGGATCACCATTCCCATCACTAGTCCTGAGGGATCATCTAGCCTAAATTCCCCATGTTTCCAACTCCTAGGACACTTCATCTCTCATCACACTTTTATTTACTGAAATTCCTGGAAAGGACTGTGGTACACAATGAGTCTTTACTCAACTTTTCTTTTTTCAAATATCAACTTGAAAGCTGGGATATGCTCCCTCTGGTTCCCTTGTTATCATTAAAGGCCACCAAATGGGTTCAGACTCATCGGGATCCCATGTACAACAGAAGGAAACACTGCCCCAAAGAAGATATCTGCATCTTCCAGATGTCTTATGGTCTTCCAAACCCATGTGGATGAAGTCACCCAGGGAGACATTAGTCCAGCAAGTCACAACAGCAAACACGGGAAGGAGGCATGCTTGTTACATAGTTAGAAGGTTCCTCGGGGTTCCCTTTCATGTGCCCAGAACATACATCTTGTGCAGCGAAGACTCACTGTCCCCATTGTTGCATGTGAGAAAACCCCGTCAGAGAGTCGTGATGTGAGTTGCCCCCTGTGACACAGCTGACCCCTGGCAGGCCCCTGTCGAGGGTGCTTGCTCCAGAGCAGGACAGTCCCTTACTGCCCGTGCGTCCTCACACTGCCATCACTGTATGAAGTCCTCATAGAGCACACCGAGGACAGGGAAGGATTGATCAGCCGGCCTGGCTTCTTCCTGCTTTTGGAGCATCCCCAGTATAAGGCCCTGACTGTCCACCATGGGCCCTGTACACTGTCAGTCCTTCTTTTTCTTAGTTCTCCTTCCAGCCCTTCCTAGCCACCCAGGGTTCTCTGTGTGACTCTGGCCTTTAAGGGGGATTCATTCTAATCCACCTGTACAATGGAACACGATTAATCAGCGACCGGAATAGAAATAGATGTGGAGAAACCACACATGCACAGGGCTGTGATGAAAGCTTCCCTTCCGACTGCAGATTGTATGGTTCCAACCACATGGCAGTCTGGAAAAAGCAGACCTAGCAAAGGTGATTACCAGGGCTGGGCCAAGGAGGAAAGGAGGTGGAAGCCAGGGAACTTCTAGGTCAGGGAAGCTGCGCTAGGTGGGACTGCACTGGTGGGCATCAGGTACTAGATATTTGTCAAACCCCACAGAGCTGCTGTGTTAGTCTAGGTAGACTAGAGAAACAAATTCATAAACACACATGTGTATATAAGGGAGAGGCTTATATACAAGCATAATGGGACATTGAGAAAGAATCCCAACTCAGTCCAGTCCAAGATCATAAGTCCAATATTAGCCCATATGTCCTATACCAATCCATAAGTCCTCTTCAGACTCAGGAAGTATATGCAATGATACCAGGACAATCACAGACCAGTGGGTGCAGAGTCTTGTGTATCCAAAAGCATCTCAGCACTGGCAGGGGTCTCCCTATGGCTTCCCAAGTATGTTAGTCCAGGTAAACTAAAAGACTGGGTGAGGCTAATTTCTTCAGAGAAGTCTTTCTATTTGTGGCCTAAATCCATCTAAGGACAAGTTGGGGTTAATCTCTTCAGAGATGTCTTTGAAGCTGAGT